>JAQQSY010003759.1:0-12746 GCA_028646535.1 Procyon lotor
CATTCTTCTGCATGTGGCTGTCCAGTTTTCCCAACACCATTTGTTGAAGAAACTGTCTTTTTTCCACTGGATATTCTTTCCTGCCTTGTTGAAGATCAGTTGACCATAAAGTTGGGGGTCCATTTCTGGGTTCTCTATTCTGTTCCATTGATCTATGTATCTGTTTTTGTGCCAGTACCACATTGTCTTGATGATTATTGCTTTGTAATAGAGTTTGAAGTCAGGAGTTGTGATGCCGCCAGCTTTGGTTTTCTTTTTCAACATTCCTCTGGCTTTTTGTGGTCTTTTCTGTTTCCATATAAACTTTAGGATTATTTGTTCCATTTCTTTGAAATAAATTGATGGTATTTTGATAGGGATCGCATTAAATGTGTAGATTGTCTTAGGTAGAATAGATATTTTCACAATATTTGTTCTTCCAATCCATGAGCATGGAACGTTTTTCCATTTCTTGGTGTCTTCCTCAATTTCTTTCATGAGCACTTTGTAGTTTCTGAGTACAGATTCTTTGCCTCGTTGGTTTGGTTTATTCCTCGGTATCTTATGGTTTTGGGTGCAATAGCAAATGGGATAGACTCCTTAATCTCTCTTTCTTCTGTTTTGCTGTTGGTATATAGAAATACAACTGATTTCTTTGTATTAATTTTATATCCTGACACTTGACTGAATTCCTGGATGAATTTGAGCAGTCTTGGAGTGGAGTCTTTTGGATTTTCCACATAAAGTATCATATCATCTGCAAAGAGTGAGAGTTTGACTTCTTCTTTGCCAATTTGGATGCCTTTGGTTTCTTTTTGTTGTCTGGTTGCTGAGGCTAGGACTTCTAACACTATGTTGAATAGCAGTGGAGATAGTGGGCATCCCTGCCGTGTTCCTGACCTCAGGGGAAATGCTGAGAGCTTTTCCCCATTGAGAAGGATATTCGCTGTGAAATATAATTTTTTTTTAAAGTAAGGGAAGAAAGCAGTGAGAATAATGGAAAACAAGGATAAAAGTGAGACAGAGTCTGTGCACCTGTATTAGTAAACCAGTAGTGTGTAAGTGCTATATGATGACAAAATCTCAGGGGCATACGGGTATAAACATCATTCTTGCTCACTTTGTAAATCAGCCACAGGTAGCTCTTCCAATTCTGGTGTCTCTGATTCACGTCTCTTATCCTCTTTCTGGGATCCAGGGCCAGTTGGTACAAATTCTCCTCGTTATGATGCCAGAAACACAGAAAGGTAAATGGAAACGCACAGTGTCTCTTAAGGCCTAGGTTTGTAACTATCGGTTATCATTTCTACTTTCCAAATCTTGCATAAGTTCTTTTCACGGACAAACTCAGCCAAAACTGCGAGGAAAGGGATTCTGGGAAATGTAGTTTGCAGCGTCAGACATATATGGTGGTGATGGAGATGGTAATGGTGGAGATGGTAGTGGTGGTGATGGTGATAGGTGATGATGGTAGTGATAGTGGTGATGGTAGTAATGGTGGTGGTGATGATGGTGGGGGTGGTGAGGGTGGTGGTGATGACAGTGGTATTGATAGTAATGATAGCACTGGTAGTAGTGGTAATGACGGTTGTGATGGTGGCAGTAATGGTGGTGCTGTTTGCGGTGATGATAGTAATGATAGTGGTGATGGTAGTAATTGTGGTGGTAATGTGATTGTGATGCTGGTAGTAATGCTGGTGATGGTGGTAGTGATGGTAGTGATAGTGGTGATGGTAGTAGTGGTGGTGGTAATGATGGTGATGCTGGTAGTAATTAATGCTGGTGATGGTGGTAGTGATGGTACTGATAGTGGTGATGGTAGTAGTGGTGGTGGTGATGACGGTGATGCTGGTGTACTCAAATGCCCCCTCTAATAATAGGGCTAAATGGACCCACAATTAACATGGCTTTAGAGTATTTTTAATATGTGGGAAAGCCACTTCCCATCATAATACTTCTTTTAAAATATTTAAAATTCATAGTCATGACTTCATTCTTCCAAATGAACTTTGATGTTATTTTGACAGGTCTCTCAGAAAATGTTATGGAGATTTTGTTTGAAATTACTTAAAACAGGTAAACTGGGAAATTTCATCATACAAAATAGTTCGTCTTATCATCCAGGATACATTCAATAACCAATTGTTGCTGCACATTTGTTGGTAAGTAATACTAATATTTGTGTTCCTAATTATGATGTTTTCTAAGTGGGGACTGAAGATACAAAGACTTGATTTTTATTTATTACTTTCATTTCCAGCCACTGAATCCACTGACAATCCTCATGTTATTTTGATTGATAATCATGAGGTGTTTATGTATATTCATGCGGGCTGCATATAATAACACTTTCATTGTCATATCGAGTGAGTATTCTTTATTTCTGTCCTGTGTTTGGAACCTTCAAAATAACAGCAATATAATGGTAATGGGAGTTCCCATTGCTCATTTTGTCTTGCTGTGGTTTCTCCATTTATTCTTCGATTACACTTGGCAGACGTGTTTATTATCTCTGCAAATAAATCACTTCTCATTTTACTTGCCGATTCTACCTCTTTTCCAGCTGATTAATTTCTGCTTTTATCTATTCCATGTTCTTTCTAATTAATTCCCTGCCTTGAAGGATTATTTATATATTTCTTTTCTTTTCCATTTGATAATGAAAGAATTTAGGGTGAAGAATCTGCCTTTCCAGATCCATCTGACAACCTTTATAGTGTACTCATTTTTAGGATTTCCTAAATCATCTGGCATAATATTTGGTGGCTTACTCATTATTTGGGACTTGTTTTATTTTATTTGTAGTATCCAAGTAATTGGATTATTCTTTCTAAACATGTACTATACATTTTGAGTTTTAGAAGATTGTGACAGCAAATAATTTTTGCTTTGAGGGTAATTATAAAGTCAAGTTTATGCCACTTTTGTAAATGTTCCATAGACGCCTGAAAATAAATAGTCCCATCAAGGTGAGTGTGACCTTTGTCAAGTCTTACTATTTTCATCGCAATTGGTTGAGTGAGTAATGCTCCCAGATCCTAGTCCCTGGAAACTGAGAATATTACTTTACACAACATGAGAAATTTTGCAAATGTGATTAAGAATTTTGAGATGGGGAGAAGGTCCTGGATTATCCAGATATGCTTTCAGTGCAGTCACAAGTATCTTTATAAGAAGGTGGAGAGAGAGATCCGGTATGGAGGAAGGCAATGCGAGGACCCAAGGAAGCTGCCTTGCAGGCTTGGAAGAAGAAGGAAGGGGCCACCAGCCAAGGGGTGCAGCCCCAGAGCTGGAAGAAGCAAGGAAATAGGGTCTCCTGCAGCCTCGAGAGGGAGTGGGCTCTGCTGACACCTTAGTTTCAGCCCAGTAAAACCAATACCTGAATCTGACCTCCGGAACGGCCAGAGTGTGAAGGTGTGTTCTTCTAAACAGTCCAGTTAGGGGAAACTTGTTACAGCAGCCACAGGCAACAGATACCACTGGAAAGCCTTATCTCCCTCCCCCTGCTTTTGATCTGTTGCAGAATGTTGGCATTGATAATTCTCCCTAACAATTATATTTTCGATCTTGACTTCTAAAGTATTAATTTAGAAATGTCGTGCTACGTTTATCAGTGCATGAAGGCTAACAACCTTTCACAGCAAAACATGCCTCTTATTACAATCATAAGGGTTCTTGATCAATGTCTATATTTTCCTGTTATTGACATTATCACCGTTCCTCTCTGCATGTATGAGCTTCTTCTCTATCTTTGCTGAGTCCCTTATTTTATTTTATTTCTTTTTTTTTATAATTTTTAAATTTTTTAAACAGATTTTATTTATTTATTTATTTATTTGACACAGAGAGAGAGAGAGAGATCACAAGCAGGCAGAGAGGCAGGCAGAGAGAGAGGGGGAAGCAGGCTCCCCGCTGAGCAGAGAACCCAATATGCCAGGTGAATTGACTATTGCCTCATGTCCCTGAGATCATGACCTGAGCCAAGGCAGAGGCTCAACCCACTGAGCCACCCAGGTGCCCCCAGTCCCTTATTTTAAATGATAAAAGGGCTCTCTTTCATGTCTATCTCTTGTATCATGTAGTTCAATTTTTGCCTCCCATCATTCAACTTTGCTTTGATATAATGGAATTTAAATTCTGACATTTATTATCATAACCCATAACACCACTGCAACAGTGGATGTCTCTTACCTTGCTTTGTTCTCCTTTCTGGTTTATACCTTACTGTAGCTTCCTTTTTTCATTTTGTGTTATGTGCAGTGCTTTTTAAAAAAAATTATACCAGTGGATTCTTTTTTTCCAAATGTCTATTTAAACATAATCTTCTAATCATTTAAGCCAAGATCAGAGCAATGACTGTGACTCTTTCTTACATAAAACAAAATTTATTGTACCGTATCTTTTCCTACACCCTCAATGATTTCCTAGTCTTTGTTAAATTAATTTTACATATAGTCCTACATTGATATATTATCATTCCTGGTTTCAGTAACTTACATTTAAAACATATGGGTTTTTCTCTTTGGGGGGCCATCTTGACATAACTCATTCTTTCGTTCAACAAATATCTGGTGAGGACATACAGTGAGCAGGGCACTGAGACAAGGACTGTGACAGGACAGTGGCCAGACCTGCACGCCTCTGCCCGGTGCTCAGGGACCACAGTGCTGTTGAGATGCCATGTTCAGTGATAATTCTTGGGCCACCTTGAACTTGGTTTTGATCTTCAGGACCACGTGTCCTCTCTGGGTCCATGCTCTTGGGTTTGTTCTTCCTCGGGATGTACCTTTCCTTCTTCCAGCTCTTCTTTAGCCCCAATCCCCTGATCCCTCTGGTTTCAGACCAGACTTTCTCCAAGAAGCCAGTCCTTGACCACTTAAACCTGGACCAGGCCCCCTATTTAGGATTTCCATGGAAGCCTGTATGCACTTCCCTCACCAAACACCATACCACCTGTCCAGGTAGTAGGTGTTTGCCTGTTTATTTCACTGTCTCTCTGGGCTGTGGGCTTCATGGGGACATATACCCCCTTTTGTCCAGCACATCACTTATTAGCACAGTGCTTGGCACCCTGTAGCTATTCATTAAATGCTTGTGAACCAACAGAGTGAATAAAGTATTCTTTTTAAAAAATAATTTTGGGGCACCTGGGTGGCTCAGTCGTTAAGCGTCTGCCTTCGGCTCAGGTCATGATCCCAGGGTCCTGGGATTGAGCCCTGCATCGGGCTCCCTGCTCAGCGGGAAGCCTGCTTCTCCTGCTACGATTCCCTCTGCTTGTGTTCCCTCTCTCGCTGTGTTTCTCTCTGCCAAATAAATAAAATCTTTAAAAAAATAAATAAAATAAAAAAATAATTTTGATACTGACTGTTTCTCTGTTGGCTGGAATATAGCTTTAACTGATTATTTCAGGAAGAGAACCTGAGTGGTGGATTTGGATTCCCCTGTTTAGCAGGATGACCTTGTACTGGAAGAACTTGACTGGGTACGAAGGTCTTTGCTCTTTTTGGCCTCTCACAAGGGTGAAAATTTTGGAGCATTGTCTTCTGGCGTTGAGTGTTACAGAGACAATGACCGATGCCAGGTGAATTTTTGTTTCTTTTAAAGTAATCTTCCCCCATTTCCTCCTTCATCTAAATATAGAGAGATGGCGCCTGGGTGGCTCAGTAGGTTAAGCATCTGACTGTTGGTTCAGCTCAGGTCATGACTTCAGGGTTGTGAGATCGAGCCCTGCTTTGGGCTCAGCGTGAAGTCTGCTTGGGATTCTTGGGATTCTCTCTTTCTCTCTTTCTGCTTCTGTCCCTCCCCTCTCTAAAATACATCTTTAAAAAATAAAAATAAAGAACTAAATAGAGAGAGAGAGACTTTTATCTTTCCTTAAAACAAAAGCACCTCAATATGTGTATTGTCAGTCTGCTCTTTCCCCCTGTGGATTAAACCCTTGTTGTGTACTCTTTTCCCCTGTGGGTTAAACACTTGTTTCATCCAGAGACATTTGCATCAATTACAACCTCTCCCAGGATTTGCCTGTGTCTCTGGGGCTTCGGGCACAGCCAAGGAGATCATGAGCTTTACTCTTCTCTTTCCAGCCACGCTCAAGAATAAAAGGTGAAGAAACAGAAATAAAAAAGTGGACAGGAATGGGAACAGCACTGATGGCCTCACAAAATAGTTTTCATGTAGTGTGGGGACGTCTGCTCTGCTTTCTGACTAATTTTGGACTCAAGCAAAGAGCGTGAAAAAGAGTCAAGTCTTCCCCATCTTCTCCAGGACCTACCCTCCTGTTCTCATGCAGACAATGGACTGAGGGTGACCCTCCGTGTTCCTGAATCAAACCCAAAACCTGTGAAATATGCATAGAGTCACCCAGGAAACTCCAACACGAGCCCTCATTTTCAAAGTGGGGGACGCTTTTATTTTCAGAATATCTTCATGGAAAGTGAACGAGAACTCATCTGGTGAGGTCAGGCAGTGCTATGTGAACTGTGGAATCCGCATCACCGTTTATAGCGAGAGAGGAGGAAGCCGGAGGGGCTCTCAGATTCTGAGGCTGCGGAAGCGCCAGGGGGAGACCCAGCCCCTCCTGCATCAGCCCGGCGCAGCCACAGAGAGCCTCCCACCTGTCTCTCTGCCCCCCGCCTCCAACCCAGCCGCCTCCCTCATGGTCTCCATGTCTGTTGGCATGGGTGTCTCTCTTGGTCATTGCTTCTTTCTCTCATGGCTTCAGCAGTCCTGAGTTAGGACAGGGGTTTGACTGGGTGTGGTAGTGTTCGGTCTCCAGGGCCTGAACCCACACTCAGAGCAAGCGCATCGTGTCACTGGGCACCCTGCAGGCAGAATGTGGGAGGGGAGCCAGGTGGCAGAGGCTGCACCAACAAGGGGGTCCCAGCACCGACCAGGGAATCTGCAGGGGCTGACACTGCCTCCCGACATGCAGAAGGTTCTATGGGCCAGGGTTGTGCCCAGAACTGGTGGGAGCCCGGGCGGGTGGAAGGAAATGGGAAGCACCGCAAGCTGTGCGCACAGGGAAGGGGGCTGACCTGCCCCAGGCCACAGGAAGATGCCCAGCCACCCTGTTGAGGTCGGATGCTCTCATGAGTCCACAAGCCACAAAAGCTCAGAGCCCTGGGGCACTGGTGTCAGGGAGGAAATGAAGACCCCGCTCCGTGAGGAGGCTTCAGGTTAGTAGCAAACACGAACCTTAGTTCTCTGCCTCTCGGCATCTGGGCAGCAGGACAGCCCGTCACTCAGCAGCGGCAACATCTCCATCATCCCGTCTGCAGCCCAGAGCCCAGCACACAGTGTGATGATTCTGCCGAGTGGCTTGTCCATCCACGTGCAGGGCAAGCCCGGGCGGGTTACGCGTGAACTGCCTCGGTTCCTGCTTCTGGAAAGGAAAGAGAATCCAGTAAGTAAGTAAGTAAGTACGGTAACAAACAGAAGGCATCTGACGTGAAAAGTGCTCCTGAAAGCATGGTGGCTCCCATCCCTTTGCAACCCAGAATGAGCCCCTGCAAGCCCCCAGACCCCAGCCGAGGCTGCCTGGTTCTCAGCTCATCCAACAGCTTAGCTGCAGCTCAACCTCACCCTTCTCAACCTTTTGAACAGGAAACCCGAGATGAGAGAACGTTTGCATTGGCTCATGCAAAGAACAATATTTGCTCGAGGTTAGCTCCTACGTTATGAATTTTTAACCTCACATAAATCAAACTGTAAAAATGGACAAAGGCTGAATTTCCTCTGCCGGGACCAAAATAGCCACAGCCTCTCTCTCTTAAACAATTCTGATTATGTTTCCGTAACCAAATCATGCTGCGATGAATAGCCGGCATATTTATATTTAGGGTCCTAAAGTATAATGTAGAAGAAATGGAAATGGTCTAACTCCTCAGCCTTGACGCCGTGTCTCCGTTTCCATCTGCAAAGGTGACTGGAAGACCACACTGTGGGCAGAGACCATCGTGTGCCTGCTGCACAGTTTTGCTTCTCTTGGCTCATCGCTTCTCCCCCATAGCTCTTGTCACCGGGTCCCCACCACCAAGTGATTGATAGAAAATCCCCAGGGGACTCAGATATCAAGGTTCTCAATGCCTTCCTTTGCAGAAGCCTTATGCTGGGGAATAGCCACACTCTAAAAGAGCTGTAAGATGGAATCTTGTAATTGCAGAGGACCATGTTTTCATTAAATAACGCTTTCCTTAATTCAACAAACACATCTAGAGCAATGTCTATGAGCCACAGGCTTAGAAGACTAGCAAAGCAACCAAGAGAAGCACAACTAAGACATTTTTCTTCTCACAGTCCAGTGGAAAAGGAAGATAGGAAAGCACCTGATTTACGGTAAGGCAGAAAGAAGCCCGAGCCAGGGAGGGTGTCACAAGCAAAGGTTCAAGACTTCCAGAGGCAGGAAAGACGTCAGCACACAAGGCGGAGCTGGAGTTGACCTTTCAAGAGCGATAAAAGTTTTAATAGGAAAAATGGAGCTGCAGAGGCCAAGGAAATTGGGGGTAGGCTGATGAGAAACAATAGGGCGTGGGGTGGGGTGTGTGATATGGAACGTGTACAGAAGCAGCCTGAGCTCCAGACGCAAGTTGGAGGCTTACAGGAGACTGGAGGCTTTGAAAGGCATTGAACAAGCTGGTTGATATGATGTCAGTGGAGTGAAGATTCATTCATTCATTCATTCATTCATTCATTCATTCATTCGCCTTGCAAATATTTACTGCAGTCTTCCATGAGGGATGGAGCAGTGGGTAACAAAACTGACCCCCTGCCCCTGGGACCTTACAGTCTTGTAGGGTGACAAATAACCCATAAGTACATGTACAGTTACAAGCAAATGGGATACTCGGTGAGTTGGTATAGGGTAGTATCCAAGGATAGCAGGGAGCCCTGACTTATCCTGGGATGGGGAGGGAGGGAAGGCATCGGGATGACACGACTTTCATGCTGGGTCATTAAGGATCAACAGGAGTTGGGACAAGGTCTGTGTTGGGGTAGGGCTGTGGCACTAGTCGGGAACATTCCACATACAGAAAGACTAGGTATGAAGAAGAGGCTGGATTTTTAAGAAATCAAAAGAAAAGAGAGTGGTGTTCTTTGACTCTGGAGGGATGGGTTGTTTTGGTTTTTTGTTTGTTTGTTTGTTTGTTTGTTTTAACATTCGGGATGCTGTGTGGAAAGTGGACCTGAGAAAGACAAGTTTGAAAGTCAGTGTCACGGTCCAAAAGAGGCATGTGGGCAGAGTGGGCAGACCCCCAGAAAAAAAATAATTTGGGACTTACTCCAAAGGTGGAACTGACAGCCCTCACTGATGGGAGGGGGTTTGGGAGCTGAAGAAGGAAATGTCAAGGTTGACTCCATGTCCTGCACTGAACCACCGAGAAGAAGGTGGTAACTCTTCTCCAGAAAATGGGAAAGCCTGGAGACATTTTAGAGGTCAAGGAATTAGCCTGGGATTTGGGAAAGTCAAAGGCCTGTGAGACATCATGGGACAGTTCAAGTAGATAATCCAAAATATGGGTCATGAGCCGGAGAAAGAAAGGGATCGTGTGGGAGGAGGGCAGAGAGGAGGTGGCGTCTGATTCGGGGCAGTTTTCCATCTTTGCTTCCTGTGCTGGGCTCTGCCCTGGCTGGCCGTTCCAGGAATCCCCACCGACCTGCTCCATCTATCACAAAGCTGTCCAAACATGCCAACCTTAGTCTGTGATCCTGGTTTCCCAGAACCCTCTGCTCCCATAGTGGGACCCAGAATTCTCTGAGAAGAAAGCTAGCAAGTTCTTGATCTCATGTTCCCTTGCAATCAGTCATTCTTCCCCAAACTTGGGGCTCCAGGCAACCACGGACTTTCTTTCCATCACGCAGCTTAGGCGTTGCCTCGTCTATTCCTCAGTTCTTCTGATGGGACCACAGTAACCTCAGATGCTTCCCGACTTGGCGTTATGCCAAGTTCCAGACTCCTCCTGCATTGACCTTGCCCCAGAATCCACATCCACCCTTTCCCAAGGAGCCTTGGCTCCTTTCAGTGGGGAATGGTAGTTAGAGACCACAATCAGGGTTCCAAGGGTACTCGTTAACACTAGTTTAGTCATCATTGCCAGTCTTTTTATAGAGCTAGGAAAGTTTTAAAATATGAAGCCACGTTTTGATTCACACTACCAGCTTCCAATCCAGATTCAGGATACGAACTTTTTACTCAAGTGCGTTAACCCACCTGTGTCTTTCCTTTTTCCCATCCTGGGTACTCTGGTTTTCAGTTCCCCATGCCATTCCTCATTTCCCTTACACACAGCAACCCCAGGATAAGAATGCCCACACTGTCAACAGAAATATAATTCTGGAACTGTTTAATATCTTTAGTGGTTCTTTCTGCCCTGACAGCATATCATAGTAGGGACGGATAACCTAATTACCGTCAAAATCACTTGGAATAATTTCTCTTTGTGTGCCTATGAAAGCCCATGCCTACATTACGGAATTTTTTCATTCTCTTTTCTACTTTTATGAATTTTTAAAAAAGATTTTATGTATTCATTTTAAAGAGAGAGAGAGTATGAGAGACAAATCATGAGCAGGGGGGAAGGGCAAAGGGAGAAGCAGACTCCCCGCTGAGTGGGGAGCCCGATGTGAGGCTTGATCCCAGGACCCCAGGATCATGACCTGAGCCAAAATCAGACGCTCAACTGATTCAGCCACCCAGGACCACTATGAATGGTTTTACCCAAGATTATCATTATTTTTTTTTATAATTATGTAAAATGTTTACGTGGTTTGAAAGTCCAGTGACAAGACAGGGCCTAGTCAGAGAATTTTAGCTTCTCTACCTGTCACTTCTTCCCTCCACCCTGACCCTTCCCTTCCCTTAGAGGTGCCCTCTCTCTTTTAATTTTGAGATTTACACTCCCATTGTTTCTGCACACATGTGTGCGCACCCTTACGGTGCCCTTTCATGAATATATGGGTGCGTACTGTGCATGCAATTCTCCTCATTCAAATATGCCAGCGACATTAGTCCCTCATCGCTGGTAGACACCTTCTCTCCTACAGCCCGTACTGCGCCATGACCTGGACCCACCACCACTGATTCAACTTGTCAGCCAGTCATGAAATTTGTGGTTTCTAGCTTCTCTCATCATGAAAAGGGGTGCTGTAAATCATCTTGCTCATCTGTGTTTTTCTACGTCTGCTGGCAGCACCGATTTGTTGACTACATTCCAGGCCTCACTGATAGGGCAGCGGGGAAAAAACCCAAGTCCTTGCCCTCAGGGAGCTGGCACTCCACTGCGGATGGGAAAGGAGACTGACACCTCACTAGAGAAGCTACCAAGTGGTGGTAAAGGCCATGAGGGAAAGTAGGCCAGGTGAGAGGGGGCTAGAGAGTGGTGGGGCTGGGCGGCAGCTCCTGGTGTCTAGGTCACCGGAGATATGGCCTCACAGATGACATGAAAGCTGGGCAGGAACCTGGAGGGGGCACAGATGTACGTGGGGACAGGCCCTCTGGGAGAGGAAACGAGAAAGCAAAAGCAAAGCAGAGCGCACCTGGAAGAGAATGAGCACAAGGCTGGGGCAGGTGCAACGTCCACACTGCGTGGGTGGACATAGAGGAGATGAGGTCAGGGACGTGCTGGGGACAGACCATGAGGCACGCGGGAGGGTGCTGGTGCTGTGTAATCCCGAATGTGGGACCGCGGACACACAGACACAAGGGCCACGACACCCATGGCCACGAGCTTTGCCCACAGCGTGGTCCCCCGGCCGGCCCCCCGGGGCCTTTGTACCACTGGCCCTGCCTGGTCATCAGGCCCCATGGGAACCAGACGACATGCCGCAGCAGTTGGCCATGACCTCAGGCCTCTGGTGGCGTCCCTCAGCTGCCCCCAGAGCAGTCTGCCTCACTCCACGTCCAGCCTTGCCTTCCGCTCCCAAAGACTCTCCCTTGGGCTTGCCCAGTGGGCTCACACCTCAGATTCCTTTGAGTCATTAGAAGTAATTACCCAGTGAGTCCACCTACTATAACCCGGGGTCAGAAATGCACCCCCTCCATGACCTCCCCCGCCCCAGACCCTACCCTGGTCGTCTCTGTGAGGCTCTGCTGCTACTGCTGTCACGGGACACCTGGTGGGAGGGACCGTGCTGGCACTCGGTTAAGAATCCTTCCAGGAGGGCCGCCTGGGTGGCTCAGTCGGTGAGGCTTCTGCCTTCAGCTTCTGGGGTCCTGGGATCGAATCTCGTATTGGGCTCCCCGCTCAGTGGAGAACCTGCTTCTCCTTTTCCTCAGCGGCTCCCCAGCTCCCCCTGCTTGTGCTCTCTCTCTTTCTGTCCAATAAATAAGTGAAAGCATTAAAAAAAAAAAAAAAAAAGCAGTGACCGTGCTGGGGAGAAGGAGCCAAGCCGAGGCAGAAGTTGAAATAAAGCAGAGGTAGCAGGTTCTCTGATCTTTTAACCCTCTTGGCCTCAGATCCCCCCTTTAAAGGATGAAGATAAACCCGTAAGTAGGTTAAGCAGGCGGGGTCGGTGTCAGCAGTTAATACGAGTCACGCACACAGAGGGTCACAGTGTGTGAGTGTGAGGCTGGCAGGAGCGACGTCTACTATTGTCCCTGTCTCCTGCATACTTGGGAAAGCTTGGGAAGGCTAGTAGGGTGGTCCGGGAAGCATGAAGGAAGAGAAAGGAGGAAGGGGGTGACAGGAACAGATTCCACTGTGGAAGTGAGCCCCCGGGGGTAAGTGAGGGGCGTTGACAGGCTCAAGAAGTTTAGTAACAGAGGGAGA
>JAQQSY010003760.1:0-12745 GCA_028646535.1 Procyon lotor
GGGGCTGGTTTTGATATACATGGTATATCCTTAACCCCCTTGTGTTAATTCCCCTAAGAATTTTTGTTGGGACATTTTGAACAAACAACTGTAAGGTCAGCTTTGTTAGTGCTCGCAAGACCTATGGCCATTCTGGGCTGGTACATATTCTCAACTAAGCATTTGCAAATGAGTAACTGTATTACCTGCCGTGTCCTTCACCCCAACACAGAATCATTAGATTGAATTTTCCATTTCCTTCATCCACAAGATTTCGAGTATACCTGAAAGGAAGATATTCAAAAGTTTGAATCTGGTCAATGAAATACGCATTGGGAAAAAGTACGTCACTTAACACAAACTAACATTTCTACCTCTCACAACTTATAAATGTGGTTCTACAATGAGAAAAATCCAGCACAAATGAGAACACGTCATTTCTTCACAGTTCACTTTGGACATTTTTGTAACACCACGTTTGTAACTGCTCTGTTTCAATTAATGGCACCAAAAAGGTAACAGAAAAAAAAAAAAAGGCAAATTCCTTAATTCTCCTCCTGACAGCCTCAAACTGATAAAAATAATAAGTTTCTTACAGAGGTATTTACCAAGTGCATTACTGGGCAAGAATGTTGCTATTGTCTTTTTCCCCCCCTCCCTGTAGCTAAACCAGAATGTAAGAAACAAGGTTTCATTAAATAGCTGTTTCTAGAATTCTCCTCAGTTTCTGCTCTAGCCCAGACACAGATCATGTTCAAACGCCCTCATAATGAAAATTCCTCCACAAATAGGGTGGCGACTGACTTAAGTATACAACAAAGGAAACTCCATAGAGAAGTAAATAACATTCTAAAACTTTTCCAGGAGAACCAGCAATTGGCCACCAAAAAATCCCAGATCGAAACAACCAGAAGCATACCATCAAACAAACAAACCAACCAACCACTTTTAAAGTTTGTCTTGGTCAAAGAGGTACCATCCACACCATCTAATTAGCAAAGTTTGATAATTATGATATTCACTTAGATTTTTTAAGACAAGGAATCTTTATCTCATAGTTGGGGGAATGTTTGACCACTCGGTCATCTGTTCATTTATGTCCTGAATGCCCTTCCCTTCCCTTTCCCCCCCAGGCAGGAGGCTAGGTGCTGGCTGAGCAGGGTCACCAAGAGAGAGTTGGTTAGTTAAGTGCTTTTTAGATGTTAGTCATCCTTACTGGATATCCCTTGATGACCTAGCAAGTGGCTGTGCACACAGCCTTTAATTCCCAATAAATTCGGCTTTACTCCCTCTACTGGTCTTGGGGTCACCTCCACCCTTGCCTCTCTGGGGCTATTTCCAGAGAATTTACCATTTGGCTCACACTAGAACATATTCTGCCTTGGTTTTTCTGCAATGATTTTCCCCAGGTCAGAGATCAGAATCCTTCGCAGCGCTGGGACATCTAATCCGTGCAAAAAAATTCTACCAAAATGATTTGCACTCTCCTACATCTCTCCCTGCACGCTGCCCCAAGCGTCCACCCAGGACTGCATCATCTTCGTTAGTTGCATGTCTGTGCAATAGATCAACACAAATGCTTGCATTTCAGCTGATTCTGAGCCTGTCAGTCAAGGGGAATTCAAAGCCCCTGGAAATGCCACTGTTCTAAAGATTAAGAGCCCAAGCCCAGAGCGGTGGCTGAATTTCACTTGGTCAATATCTAGACTTAGAGCAAACTATCAGGGCACCAGGGGTCTGCTGAAAGGTTAGTGGTCCTTTAGAGTGAGGGCTCGGAATGATGATGCTAATTTGAATCCCGGAGCTGCTACCTGATAGAAATCTCACCCACTGCAGGTGATTCAACCTTTTTATTGCCTACCTTCCTCATCTGTGAAACAGGGAGAAGAATTGTACCTATATCCCAGAGCTGTCATGAGATAAATGAGTTAATACACCAGTAGAGTGAATGGAAGGGTACCTGGCCCAGAATAAGCCCTCATTTGGAGCTCCAGGCAAAATAAAAAGTGGACTCCGGTAGCCTTATTGGCAGCCACAGCAAGATAGGAACCAAAGGAATTTCCTGGAGCCAACTTCCAAGCAGAAAATGGGATCTTAAGCACGCTTCAGTTTTTTATTTCAAATCCTGAAATAGAGAGGAAGCAGCACCTACCGACAGACACACTTACCTGTGTTTAGGCAAAGGGACTACAAGGAACTACTCCCAAGGAAAACGATCTCTGTTGATTCTTATCTTTCAGGTATTTTCCTCTGCCCACCCTCAGCCCAATCAACCACAAATAGCAACCCTCACCCTTCAGGGGGGCTCAGGTTTTATTTCTGGTGCTCGAGGATTGGTAGAGAGATTCGTTTCTATCACTACGCCAGAACTGCAAAGGACCATCTGGCTCCAGCACTTGTGGGGAGCAGCGGTCTCCAATTTACATTCCAGAGCCTCAGAACGAAGGCCAGGAGAGCGCATATTGCTTGGGGGCTCAAAGGGAAGCAGTTCTTGCATTCACAACCCTGATAGTGGGTTGAAATAACCTCGCAGTCCTGCAAGGTAAATGGGTTTGGGAGGGGCAGCAGGAGCTGAAAAAAGGCAGCTGACAACCCCACGACACTTTTATAGTGGCAAAAACGCCTGTTGGCAGGTGCCCGGCTGCGGGCGGCCGACTGATGGAGAGCTGGCTCGGGCCACTGTGTCCTCCACCGTCACCCCCCTTTCGCGGGATGGCCGATGGGAGTTCTCTCCGGGGAGCACGCTCTGTCCGGCCCGCCAGTCTGTCCTCCAGGGGCCGCGGGCCTGAGTGCGTGGGGCCACCGGGGGTCTCCCCGCACCGCGGCGCCGGAGGCGAGCGACCCAGCCGGAGGGAAGAGCACAGCCTCCGAGGCCGAGGGGAGGAGCGGAGGTTCGGAAGCGTCCGGGTGGACCGGCGAGAAGAGGACAAAACACTTTGCGCCGTGCGGTGGCCTCCGCAAACGGGCCAGCCCCGCGGCTGGAGGGCGAGGAGGCGCAGCACCCGGGTGCGCGCGAGGCGGCCGGCGCAGGGCGACCCCCACCCCCCACCCCACTAGCCGTCCCTCCTCGGACTCCCAGCCCGCGCCGCCGGGCTTTGGAGACCTGCGCACGAGCTCCCGCGGCCAAGGCGAGGGCGCGCTCACCTGTACTGGTCGAACTTGGCGTACGCTGCCCACTCGGCGGGGTCGCTCTCGTAGGCTTCCATGACGGCCTGCACCTCCTCCACGTTGACCTCCTCGCCGGCGAAGAGCTGGTGCAGGAGGCGGATCAGATCCGCCAGGCTCCGCGGCTTGAGCACCTCGGTCTGCTCCATCTCTCGAGGAGCTGGCGGCGCGCGCGGCTCTCTGCGGGGCTGCGGTGCGGGAGCTGAGCGCAGGGGAGCTGGGGGCGAGGGAGCTTAGCTGCGGGCTGGACAGCTGCACACACGCACAGGCACAACCCCCAAACGCGAGCGCCCCAGACTAAAGAAGCCTCCGGCCCCCCAGCAGCTCGGCGGATCGGGGATCGCGAGAAAATGCGTCGCGTACCCAAATCAAGACCGAGTCTGAAGGGCTCGTCGGCCCCGGCCCTTTTTAAGCTCTCGGAATCGGCGGGACTGTACCAACGGCGCCGGGAGGGTGGGGAGAGGCGGGGAGCGACCTGGGGACCGTGGCGGAGGCGGCGGGAGCGTGCGGACAAGGTCCACGCCGCCGCCCCGGGGCCCCCCCACTGCACCGTGGCGCGCCCGGGGGCCCCCGGCTCCTCGTGCCCGCCGGCCCGGTGGGCTGCGCGCGGTCCTCCGCCCACCTCCGCGCGGCGCGTTGTGTCCGCCCATCCCGGCCCCTCGGCCCGCGCCCCCCGTCCCCGGTCCCCGCCCCCGCCCCCGCCGCCGTCTAGGTTAGCAACGCCAGGACGTAGACTGAAGGGGGTCTGGAGAAGGCTGGGGGTGGGGGGCGCGAGGGCGGGGGACGCTGACGGGGCGGGGGGGGCGGGAAGGGGACCCTCCCTTCCAAATAGAGCTGAGCAATTGTGAATTGCTGGCGAAGGTTGACGAGGGAGTCCGCTCCCTAGCTGGAGAGATCCTGTGTCGTGGATTATAAAGTATCCTTAACACGCTCCGGACTAGGTGGAAAAACAAAACACCAACGAAAAAGTGGAAGTCTTTCTTGAAAACAAAAATCTAAATGTCCTGGACTGAAAATGCATTTTCACAAAGGACACTCGGGTCTCGAGCAAGACTAGGGCTCAGAGGATGGAAGGCCAGGGACCCCCCTTCGATTTTAAGATCAAACATTTCTTTTAAAATAATCTATTCGGTGCAGAGAGCTGATGGATCATTGATGGCTCCGAAAGCAGTACTTTAAAGGGTTCTGATTAGATTAAAATCAAATCGAGGAGTGAACTTGAAAGAGCCTACCGGTTAGGGAAATGCGTTTCTGCTGTGCAGGGCGCTCAGCACGCCTTGTGAACGACACAACTTGAGTGTGAATGAAAGTAAGTGTGAGGGACAGAAAAATCCAAGTTTAGATTCATTCCTTCTTATTACGAACGGACCCAGGGAATAATGTGGATTCAAGGCCTAAATTTCTGCAAGACTCGTCTTCCCCCTCCCCTCCACCCCCATTTTGCCTCACTGTGCGCGTGTCTCTGTGTTTAAATTTACTTGCCCCACCTAAAGTCTTAAACATCACTGTTTGAACTGATTACACTCTAAATACTAACAATGTTGTTCAATCGCCATTGTTCAAAAAGAAGCGGAAAGCACCTCAGAAGCCCATCTTTTTGTGATACAGGTTGCTGAGAGGTGGTTAGTTGAACTATTCTGGGGCAGAGTACTTTGTATACACTTTTTATTGTTTATTCGAAATTGTTTTTAATTGTTGTCAATCTCTTAATTACTACGTTTCTGCTATGCTAATCTACTTTCACTGCCTCCTCTTGACCCTCAAAGACTTCAAGCATCTTACCTAGTATAGCCGTATTCACACATTCGTATTCCTTGCCTCTCTTCTCTGTATCTTCCCACAAACACAACTTCATTGGTCATTTCTATGTGGATGCCGCCCACTTCTCGCTAATTTTATATACCGTGAGTTCTTTTTTTTTTTTTTTTTTTTTGACAGAGAGAGATCACAAGTAGGCAGAGAGGCAAGTAGATAGAGGGTGGGGGAAGCAGGCTCCCTGCTGACCAAGAGAGCCCGATGGGGGGCTCCATCCCAGGACCCTGAGATCATGACCTGAGCCGAAGGACCCACAGAGCCACCCAGGCAACACTCTTTTCTTTCTTTTTTTTTTTTTTACAAATACATCTTCCAGTGAAATGGAATTAGCAACCATCTGTTGTGTTTACCCAATCCATTCTTTTACTTAAGCTTTTCGTTGTGACCAGATTCTAGAAGGCCATTTCCATATATCCAAATCTTAAGGTCTTAGTTCAAATGCTTTTCTCTCAAGTGAACTGTATGATAATCAGTATCCTTCTTAGAGCACCTACTATGTCAGAGCATGTAATACAGTTGCTTATGTGCATCATAACGTGACACACAGAACCTTTAGGACAGGCTCTGCTTACTTATTTTTATATACATAAAAAGTGCCTCAGTGCCCAGCACATAGTGCCCTGTGTATGCATGAAGGGCAAAGTTAGGGAAAACAGTTAATTGGCTAGAGTAATTCGATTGCTAGGTTTTTCTTTAGGGATCCTGGGGTAGTAAGTTCAAATGCAGACTTCTCACAATTGTTTTGGTTTTCTGTGCAATGGACACCTGAATTCTTCCCAGAACAGTTACACTGCTGAAAAGGAGGAGGAAGAGTAAGGGGAGGGGGAGGAAGAGGAAGAAGAAATTATAATAAGAGGAAAATGATTGCTGTCCTAGGCTCTATAGATATAAGTAGAATATTACTTCCCTAGATCCAGGGAAGGAGTATTTCCACTGTACTCGGCATTGCGCAGGGCAGTGACTATCACATTTTCAACACTGACGTTGGGTAGATATCCGCAGAAGGGAACAAGAGTTACTAAAGGTCTGGAAGTAATGGTCTCTCCGTCCATTCAACACATTTTTAAAAAGCATGTGCTGTATGCTAGGCACTCTTCACAAAATGAAGGCTCTGCTCTTACAGGGCTTATGCTCCAATGAGGTGTGGGGGGGGGAGGGAGGAAGATAGACCCGTCAACATATATTACAGTATGCGGGGGAGAAATGGACACATAATGTACACAAATGTGTAATGGGGACAAAAACAGCGGGAGAAGCGGGATAGAGAGGGGAACACTTCCCTGGTGAAGTGGTAGCCTTCTGGGGGAGTTTACAGGTAAACAGGTAAACAGTTAAATGCAAAAGCCCTGGGAGGAAATACTAAGTGTTAGACGAGCATGCATGTGGGGAAGCAGGGCCTCCAAGTAGGGACTACAGATCAGATAGGTCTTCACGGAACAATGGGAGTCACCGAGGGATTTTGGCCAGAGAGCAAGCGGATCAAGGGAAGCCAATTATTTGGCTATTAACAACAATCTGAGTGAGAGAGAACAGTGGCTTTGGCTAGAATACTGGCAGAAGAGAGGAGAACTGGTTGGTTTTGTAACAGGTTTTGAAGGTAAAGGTGTCAGGATTTGCAAGTGGGTAGTTAGAGAGGGATCAAGAATGAGCTAAACGGGGCACCCAGGGGTGTGGGAGGGGCTCAGGTCATGATTCTGGAGTTCTAGGATGGAGCCCTGAGCCAAGCCCCCACGTCGGGCTCCCTGCTCATCGGGGAGTCGGCTTTTCCCTCTTCCTTGCCCCTCCCCCCAGCTCATGTTCTCTTGCTTGCTCACTTTCAAATCAATAAAATCCTAAAAAAAAAGAGTCACAATGACTGAAACAGATTTGCCATGGACTAAGATTTAGGGCGACTGGGGGTGGAAATGAGGAAAAAGATAAACTTTAAAGCTCTAGGTAGGAGAACAAACAGCAAGTAGTTGGAAGAGGCAGGAGGAAGCGAAGGCAGGAAGACAGTTTTGTAAGGAACAAGAGCCATCGCAAAACGATAGGGCCTTCTTTATGGCGATCGCTATGAGGAGTCAACACACACTTCATGTGTGTGCGCTGTGAGGACACAGACGAACTGCGGATTCGTAAGGGTTCTCCTAATCCACACAAACATGCACGGTTTATTTTTCATTAACATTATGTAAGAAAACAGAGGTACATCTAGTATCTGGTACCGAATCTTTTTCTTTTCCATTATTTCTAAAAGTTCAAGTTAAAAACATTCAAGATTTCAGTTTCAATCTAAAAACCTAATTAGAATGAAAGTGCTGAGACTAGGGATCTTGTCTTATACCAAAGCTGAGAGCACCTAGGCACTTAGTATATGAATGAACAAATGGAAGGTACAAATCAAAGAGTTGTTTCAAGGCTTTCGGTAGGTTTTGCCCAACTGCCCCTTGAAAATGTGTTCATTCATATTTCATGCACCAAGAAGATGATGGGACTTCTTTCCCTACGACTTTGCCAATACTGACAGTCACCGTGCTTTCTAGGACTGCTACTGTGGTAGGTGACAATTAGCATCTCATAGATATTTGGGTAAGTAATGGGGTTCTGCACTTTTTGTGCTTTTTCAGGCATCTGTATTATGAAGGTTTTTAAAATTTTAATTTCAGCCTAGTTGACAGTGGTATGTTAGTTTCAGGTGTACAATACAGTGATTCAACAATTCCATGCACGACCTGGTACTCAGCACGAGGGCTTTCCTTAATCCCCATCATGACTTCATCCATCCCCTCACCCACTCTTTTACTTTAATGAATTGTTTTAATACTTTGGCTCATTTTTCAGGTTTTTCTTTTTTTCTCCAAGTGATCTGAGTTCTTTATACACCCTGGAAATTAAAACCATACATAAATACAAATATTTTCCTTTATCTTCAGCCCTATAAAAATTTATTTCCTTTAATGTTGCTTTGCCATGTTAAATATTTTGCAAGTCGCATTTAAGAAGTTTCTTCTATAAGAAGTTCATTCAATACATAATTTAAGAAAATGTACTAAATATTATGTGTGGGTAACAAATAAAAAACCCAAAACATCCTATTTTCAGGCGCATTACAATCATGAAAGGTTGTTATATGCATGTTTATACTACGGTGTATATATGCAGTAGGGCTGTAACAGTGGAAGTTTGCTGTGAGGGTTCTTATAAGGGACGGAGTATCGTGAAGGATTTAGACAGGCTTTAAGGAAAAGTTAAAATCAGAATTAGGCAGAGAGGTGAGATTTGAAGCGGAGGAAGTTCTAAGTACACTTCTACAAGTCAACTGCATGAACAGATGTGGGAAACAAAGCACGAGGCACATTCAGGGAAAAGTGCATTGGCCGGTGGGGGTTGGCTAACACTGCAGAGAAAGAGTAAGACTACTCCTGCTGAATTATTTTGAATACTTTCCCCTCCATCATGTGGTCTGTAGCTGCCTTCCCCAGTGCCAGAAGCTTACCCAGGACAGTACAAACCTTGGAAAATGAAGCAGAAGGTGCAGGAAGGGAGATTTTCATTTTTTTTTTTTTTAAAGATTTTATTTATTTATTTGACAGAGAGAGAGATCACAAGTAGGCAGAGAGGCAGGCAGAGAGAGAGGCGGAAGCAGGCTCCCCGCCGAGCAGAGAGCCCGATGCGGGGCTCGATCCCAGGACCCTGAGATCATGACCTGAGCTGAAGGCAGAGGCTTTAACCCACTGAGCCACCCAGGCACCCCGAGATTTTCATTTTCATACCCTTTGCACACCGCACACCAGCCCACTTCAGGTTACGCACAGATGAATCGGGTTGACTAACGCCATATAATCTAAGGCATGGTCTGCACTTTCAGTTCTCTAATCTAAGAAGAATAGGTACTTGAGGTCCCTTGAGGGTTAAAACGTCCAGGAAATCATAGATGCCACCAAGGATCAAATCTTATTTGGATCACTGATAAACATTCTCAGCTTGCCTTAGACCGTAGGTATGGGGAAATCATGACGAGATCCTTGGCACGATTACTGTCAAAGGTGGAAGCACAGTACTCCATTATCATATGTGTTCCATGGGCTCTGGGTCACCGTTGCACAGTATTAGGATAAAGCACGACATTGCAGACATCCATTTTCTCATAAGCACGGAAAACTTAAAATATAACTGGAAGGTTTGGTGCCTTCCCAACCCCCGGGTTGCCGTTACAATTAAGACAGTTTAAACCAGAGAGCTGCAAGAATATTTGTGAAGTGTATTTTAGTTCCTAGTCACTCAATAACTTGCGAGATATCCAGGCTTAAAAGTAAATGTTGCAAAGTCAGCGTGGAAAGATAAAATCCTTTGGGTAAGGATTGAAGAGATGATAGTGTAAATAAGGTTTGAAAAAAAATGTAAAAAGTCCTACATATTCTTCAAGGTTATTAGAGAGGAAAATAGGTTAAGGATGGGGGCGCCTGGGTGGCTCAGCTGGTTAAGCGTCTCCCTCCAGCTCAGGTCATGATCCCAGGCCCCTGGGATTGAGCCCCGCATCAGGATCCCTCCACAGTGGGGAATCTGCTTCTCCTTCTGCCTCTGCTGCTCCCCCTGTTCATGCTCTCTCAATTTCTCTCAAATAAAATCTTTAACACAAACAAAAAGGTATGTATATTGAGATTTCCATCACTGTAAACTGAATTGTTCCTTAGCATAACCTAAGGCTAAGAGAGGGCAGATCATTAACCATGAAGCACATTGTGAGATTAAAGGGACAAAAGTGTAGTTCAAAATGTTTTGACAAAAATCATACATTCCTATTACCTTTGAAAATAAACACTCGGAATTCTCATACCCATCTTAGATCCTATTTGGACAGTTCATTCAATTTATTGGAATGCTTTTTGAAATGCTGCATTACCATTATAATACAGAATGATACAATACAGAATCTCACTTCAAGCAAACCATCAGGGAAAATGGGACTTTTAGTCATAGCATGAAATACAGATAGAATCTAAGACTATCTAATTATTCGAGTGTTTTCAACATAGAAAATAGATTGTAAAAAACTCAAAAGATGTTGCCAGGTTTACTGAGAGCTTCTGACACTGTAAAAATAAGACATAAAATAACACCAAAGTTACAACCATTAGGACTCACTATCATTTAAATGATAGGACTGAAAAAGAGTTGTATGACTTAATTGCCCAGAATTTGTAAAATTCCTTATTTCCCAATAAAATAATTCTAAACCATGCTGATTCTCTAAAGCAGCTTTCCAGTGTGTCAACATGCGTGCTCTCTCAGCTAATTTTGCTAGATATTAGCAGGAATCGCTTTTTTCCTCCATTATCATCTGGCAAAGGTATAAAACCAAACTGCTTACCTCCTGCCAGGTAGGCTGCCCCCTACTGGACTGTGTAAGACATAAAGCCAGCGGGACAATGGGACTATTTCATAACTGTACATGAGAAAAGGCATACCCCATACCTCAAACTGAACTTCCCTGAATACGCACAGAAAGAATTTAGAAAACTTTCAGAGTGGGGGAAAAAAGCAGTGTTCTTTCTACAAGTAAACGATTTCAGTCACTGAGAATTGGTAACAAAGAAGCTTTCTACAGTCTTAAGTCTACTTTTTCAACTCCTTAGCGGCCAATCTGGAACAATAGTTGTAGTAATGGGTATACTGTAAAGTCCACCTTTTATGATGATTTGTGTATTAATACAAATCACAGTTTTGTGAGTCCGTCTACTCTATGGATTTCTTTATGCGTAAACACGATTCATAGTAGATACATGCTGTGTAAATCACATACACAAGTCTCTTGTCACAAGCATCGACTTTTTCCAGAGCGGTTTGCTTTGTGAAGATTCATTTGGGTAGCAAGAGCCTTTTCTCTGTACTTCATCCCCATGCCTGAGATTTGCAGTAATGTAGGACCAGTTTACCATCACTGCCAAAACACTACAAAAAAAAAAAAAAGGCAATAAATTAAAACTCCATTTATTATTCCTAGATGAAACAAAGGAAAAGAATGTTACATAGATCATAAAAACCCTCAACCGTGTAAGTTATCTTTGAACAGATCCAGATAACTCTCACATTCGTATCAGTAATCATAAATGCTTAATAAAACCTGGCATTTTAGGCATGGGTGGGCTTGCACATTCTTGTTCCTTTCCTCTCCCCTCTGACCGTAAGGTATGTGCTGTTTTCTAGTAGTGGTACTAGTGTGTACACTTGAATGATTATGGCCATTAAATTCTAAGAATGTCGAGTACAGTCATTCTTGTTATGTGGCTTTCCTTTTCAGCGTCTTCGGAGGCAGATCTTGATTACTGCACTTCAAAGTCATCATCTGTTGGTATTACTCATTTCTTAATTCTTCCATTCTTATAGTCTGAGATCAACCTATGTTCTAAGTGGTAGATATAACAAAGTAATCTCTTCTTTCATGACAGCTAAGAATGGCGTATCATCTCTTAAAATGCGAGTTTACAATCACATAATACACACAGATGTGCATACTCCATTAGAAAACGAAGCACTGATGTATTACCTCATATAGGGTTCCAACTTCCTGGTCTGGGGAGGGGGCAAAGGACTGATTCACATAAATAAACTGCAAGAAAGAAAAAAAGATGATTTTTTTTTTTTTTTTTTTTAGGATTTTATTTATTTACCTGACAGTGAAGAGAGATCACAGGTAGGCAGAGAGGCAGGCAGAAAAAGAGAGGGAAGCAGGTCCCCTGCTGAGGAGAGAGGCCGATGCGGAGCTTGATCCCAGGACCCTGAGATCACGACTTGAGCTGAAGGCAGAGGGTTAACCCAAGAATAACCCAGAAGAGTCATTTTTAACGGTATCCTGATTGATCAGCACTTTTCTGGGTTCAGTCAGCTATTTCAATGTTTTCAGAATTGAAAAAAGCTTCCCTAGACTCCTTCTAATAACTTACTTAACTAATGAGATCGCTCAAAGATCAATCATAACTTCCCTCCGGAGGACTAAAAATAACAGAATTTCTGGTCCTAGAGCAGTGGTTCCCAACTTTTATAACTAAGAAACTTCTAAATATTGTCTTTACAAGTAGCATTTGAAGGTTTATTCGAGAAAGTAATTACTAGAAATATTCATTTTCCTACTTACTCATAATTAAAAACAGAATTTCTTCTAATGAAATTCTATACATAGCCCCAAATCAAGAAATCTAATATTTGAGCTATTTGTGAACTTTGTTGGATGGGGGGGTAGGGACACATGTGGTTGGAGATTATATGTATACATATATACATACATGTATATATTTTTTTACCTTTATCACCTTTGAAAGCATTCAAAGGTAATGCACTTCAGGTGGAGTACCACTACTAAGTCACTTTCACCATGTGAGGTTAAAAAAAAACAAAGTAACATAACTGAAGTAAAAACCTAATATAGCCTTGTTCTTTAAAGGATTCACTCTTCAATGTTTCATTTGAGTCTATTTTTACTAAAACATTTCTAATACTTAGAACATTTCTGGGACCACCTGGGTGGCTCAGTCTGTTAAGCCTCTGCCTTCGCCTCAGGTCATGATCTCAGGGTCCTGGGATGAAGCCGGGCATCAGGCTCCCTGCTCAGCGGGGAGTCTCCTCCCTCTCCCCTTTCTGCCTGCTTGTGCACCCTCTCTCTCAAATAAATAAATAAAGTCTTAAAAAAAAAAACAAAAAAAAAAACAGGTAAGAAAACCAAAACATTTTTGGAGATTCTGAAACAAAAGGCCACAGTGTCAAAGTGGCTTTTGATAATTTTCTTTTTAGAAAGCAAAAAAAAAAAAAA
>JAQQSY010003761.1:0-12745 GCA_028646535.1 Procyon lotor
TATGCATGCAGAATCTTGTATAGATTTTTTTGATTTTTGATTTTTTCAAAAGTATCTGCTTGCTTTGCCCACTTTTCTTGTTCTCATTTAGAATACCTTTGTTGATTCTTAATTCATGTTCATTCTCCCCCATAAATGTAAGAGTAGATATGTGACATTCCCTTTCTCCCCAACACACTTTAGAAACAAATCTAATGTCTCTTTTGGCCATGCCAGGACAAGTAAAACCAGAATTCTGGCCCTGTGCTGACATCTGAATCTTCCTGTGGCTTCTGCAGCTCACTTCGGGAGTGACTGTATTTTGAGGACACAGGAGGAATCTTGAATATCATGGCTTATGTTCCCGTTTGGGAGGAACACTGCCCAAACTAGATCACCCATCAGTGTGATTGTATACCTGCTATTACTAATAACTAATAATAATAAACTAAATCACCCATCAGTGTGATTGTATACCTGCTATTACTGTGGGAACTCGAAGAAGTAATGGAGCCTGTAAAAAAATCCCAAGTTTTCAAAGTTGCAAGGAGGAGGAAGCTGCTCCGAAAAGCTGAGGTGGCTTAGGGACAGTCCCCCAGGTGGCCCTCACCTCTCTACTGTGCAGACCTACTTCAGCTCAATTTCCTGTCTTCCACATGCAGTTAGATTTGTCTGGGTAGCCAGGCTTCTTTTTTAAAGAGGAAGAAATCTCTGGACAAGTTCAGGTTCATCAGAAGCTCGTATTCCCTTGTGGAATACCTTTACCATCGGATTTCTTCCCTTCAGATGTGCGGCTGAGATCAGCTACTTGAGGTAGTTCTGGCAGGGAGAAGCGTCTGCCTTGGGGACCTTAGAAGTGGAGCTCTGGGGAGGGGCAGCACTTGAGAGTCAGTGAGCTCTGAGGGCATCGGTCACGTGGGAACGAGAGGACTGGGAAGTGAGAAGGGCTGTGAGGAAGGTAGGGCAAGGTGCGCACCTTCTTGGGCTGTATATTTTGTCCAGGGCCAGCTGCGCACGTCCCCCACCGCAAGGATTCATGACGCAGTGAACAGCTAGCCCCTGCCACGACTGAGGCACTCTGCTCGGTCCAGGCCGTGACACCAGTGCCATCATTCAGCGACACTGTCGGTTCCATGAGCTTTTGGGAGAGAGCTCGAGATCCTAAATATAACATCACCAAAAGAGTGTTTACACCACTTTGCAGATGAACTTTGGAGACACTGATAATTTGTAAATTGGGACTGTCCTATTCCAGTGACGGTATTTCCAGAACTCAGTGGTTAATTCTAGAGGGGCTACACATCTTGGCCTGGAGTTTTATTTCTTGCTTGGATCATAAATGAAGGGTTTACGACAGTGTTGAGATTCCGTTAGTGATAGGAAGTAAGGGCCTCTCAGAGCCTGAAGATCTAAAATAAATAGAGGAAACAGAAGTAAGGGAGAGAGAATCAACTGCCTTGAATGCCTGTTTAATGCCAGGCACTGTGCTAAGGGCCTTCTCTGTGCTCACATGGTCAGTACCCAGAAAAAAGCACTTAGTCCTCTAGATGAGAACAGGTTTGCTACGTGGTCATCACAGTGAGGCCGTCTGAGGAGGCCAGAATCTAGACCTGGAAATGGAGAGAAGGCGTTTCGGACAGGGGAGAATATTTAAAAGTGAAGCGGCACCCAGCTGGCTCAGTCAATGGGAGCCTATGGCTCTCATCTCAGGGTGGTGAGTTCAAGCCCCAGTGTTGGGGCATAGAGATTACATTAAAAAAATAAAATCTTTGAAAGTGTGATAATTCTCATTAATAGAGTAGCTTTATGGCCTCACTGTTATAAAGTCCCTTAGTAGAAGAGCACTTTGCTAACAGGAAATAATTTATGTCAATTGTTGGATAAGTGATGTTTAACTACAGAGAAATATAAATTATAGCTGTATTGGAATTGAGTGAAAACTGGGCCAGCCAGCTCTGAGGGAGCCCTGGGATTTGGGGGACCACGGCTCCCTCAGAGGAAGGGATCTCTCTTGATGGACTAGGAACGCAGAGTTATAATTGCCTATACCATATGGCAGTAGGAAAAGCAAAGCTCGGGTTTTCTTTGATCACCTATACGTAGCTGTGACGTCCATGAATATTAAGCAGATCTTTTATTTTTAAAGATTTTATTTAGAGAGTGCACACGCGCGCCTGTGTAGGTACACCTGCGTGTGAGGGGATGAGGGGGGGACAGAGGGAGTAGGGAGAGAGAATCCTCAACAGGCTCCTGGCTGAGCACAGAGCCGCATGTGGGGCTGGATCTCATGACCCCAAAATTGTGACCTGAGCCAAAATCAAGAGTCCCACGCTTAAACTGACTGAGCCACCCAGGTGTCCCAAATTTTAAGCAAACCTTTAAAAATATAACAGACCCTAGGGATACAAAACATGTAACAGATTTTTTCCGATAGTGACTTACACATTTTTACACCAGAAGGTGCGTTTCGGTGCATCTACTGTTCCCAGGTTTGATTTTTAAACTATCAACAGCAAAGAACTTACTGTCAGATACGCATTGAGCTCCTGCTAGAGGAAGCAATGTCAAGAAGTTAGATGTGGAGTCGGACTTGATGTGGAGTCTCATCATCTTGCGCCCTTATGGCTTAAAACAGCCTGGCCTGCTTCCTGGGGTGCTGCCCTCTGCCTGCTGGCTTTCTCAGAGGCTTCATGAGGCCTTCCGAAGGCAGCGCTCCATTTCAGGCTGCGATTGGATTTTTCGCAGACAGATGGAGCGACATCTTTTCCTTGGTGGCCTGATCTTATCTGTGGGGGTGACAGAATCAATTCCTACACACGTTTTGTCTCTTCATGGTCAGTGAGAAGTGAAGTGCGGGTGGTGGGGGGGCTCAGAGATAGGGCAAAACCAGAGCATTCCATTCTCTAGAGGAAAACAACCACATCAATGAGAGTACTTTGTGCTTTTACTTATGACCTATCAACGCTAAGGACTGCCGAGCATTCTGAGGGATTGTCATTCGGAGCCAAATGTTTTATGTATCTTGGAGAAGCTCATGTTACAAAAGAAAGAGGATTAAAATAGAATGTGCAGCCTGGCTGGGGTACTGAGCATCTTTACCGCGAGGCAGCACTCGCGAGGCAGCACTGGTATCTCCCTTTTGTCTTCTTGTCTCCGCAGAAAGTGCGGAGTTCTCGGTGTGGGATTATTGAGGCTCGCAGAGATCATTATGAGAGGGGTGTAGCCGTTCTGGTAACTTGAACTTAAGACTTTTTGTGGGTTCTTGTGGGATGCGGGTTTATGAGTTTAATAACAGTTTGTTGTTTTGTCTAAGCATAATATTTGGACTTCATTGTGAGAGTAATTTTTAATTTGTTTGGACTGAGCGTATCGCATGCATTTATAGGGATTCCATTCTAGTGAAGCATCAATTAAGTGCTCTATTAAAGTGAGGTGTTGCCGTGTTTGGTTGCATTAAGCAGGGACAGGTTCGGTTTGTTTCACAACTTTGAATTTCCAGTGTGAATGGGAGGGAGGAGGGAGAGGGGTGAGTCAGATATTTTACTTGCAATTGCAATTAAATGCAGGCAGGTGATTTAAAACAAAAGTGTATACTCCCTGGCCTAAATAGAAGTCAAGAAGCATTGCTACTTTTAAAACAAAGAATAAGAGACTTCTAATGTCCTTGCAGATGCAAGGCTGACGCCATAGAATGGGGTTATTCCTGAGTTCTCACCTTAGAGCCCCAGGGTCGGAGGTAGGGGGAGCAAGGGGAGCAAGGGGGATGGAAGACAGCCGTCCAGCCTTCTGAATTGTCAGGCATGTGACGCCAGGTGTTTCCTTTTATGCAGTATAAAAGTACATATTAATCAGAGGAAGAAATAAGCTTTTTTTGTACTAGAAACATAGTCACATTTCTTTATAGATAGTGAACAGTCTTTAGAGTTTTAGTTTGATCAGTTTTGGAAATGACAAGAAGTTTTTCTTGATGAACACTGTGGAGAATACCTTTAATTAGCCGACACGAAGTAAATTCTCAGCAATTGGGAAGTTTGCTTTGAAGAAACTCTTCTGGGTCTGATTGGGAGGAAGGTTTCTCTTTGAAACTTCTTTCTTACATTTCTTTTTATTGGACTCTGGCTTGAAAGTATTTCACGTAGTGTACTCACTCTAGTGTCTAAGGGTAAATAAAATTCGTCCAGACAGAAAATAAAATGCACGGACTCCTGGTGGAAATTCAGAATGTGCAGGGAACAATAGCGCACATTTACTGTAGCACACGCCTGAGGGTAGGAGCCCGGCGCCTGATGTTTTTGATTGGACAAGGGAGACACTTGGCAGCTGAAGAAAGCCTTGGTCTGGTAGTGAAACCTGTATCTTGTGAAACAGGTTTGAAGCATCCCGTGTACTTAGCCGCCATTTGTGCCGTCACTTGAATTTGTTTTTCATTCTTTTTTTTTTTTTTTGGTCAAATTTTGCCCCTTCCACCACCCTGCCACTGTCAAGAAACACTGAGCTCCTCTCCAGAACTTTCTTCTTTGACAGCTGTCACCTCAACCCTCCTTCTCCAGGTCCTTCCTGGAAATTCCATCTAAAATGGTTTTCTAAATCTGTCCTTTCAGCTGGTTTTGCTCTGTGTAAGCTACATCGGAGAGCTCTGACTGGCCTGACATTAGTAATGGGGACTGGATTCACCTGAGCACTAGGGGCCCTTGGAGTTCAGGTTTCTTTCACAGGGCAGATTTTCTCTGTGCAAGACTCCAAATCCTTTAGTAAACATAAGCGAACTCTCTACATTAATTACTCATTTGGGGACTTTTTTTTTAGCTTTTTTTAAAATGGAAAATATCTTGTAGTTAGGAATTTTGACTGGAGGTCAGCTTGCCTGCCAAGTCTGCCCTTGTGACCCATATGCTTACCTGTCCCGTTCTGAACCTAGGGATGCTGGAATGTGGTCTGTGTTTGCCTTGTGTCACACCTGCATCCAGTTCGCATATTTCACAACAAACATCCTACCTATTTGGGACAACAGGTGCCAAGTCACTGTATCTGCCAAGTGTCCTTAAGTTCAGCAGGTCCTGCTTAAAGGCTAGGACAGAGGACAGTTAGTATGTGGGCACCCGCAGGATGTCTCTGTGTGTCTCTCTCCCCGTCTCCTTCTCTGTATCTCTCTGTTTCTCCCTCTTCTCCTTTTCTCTTTCTTTGTCTCTGTGACTTTTCCCTTGGCTGTCTGTAGTCTGTGCAGAAACTGGAGCTCAGTGTGGGTGGTGTGGGAAGGCAGACCTGAGGCCGCAGAAGGGGTGAGGACATGCGAGAGCCTTGTTTTTTCTTCAGGGAAACACCCTGCGTAGAGGTGAGAACATTTTAGGTTAGTGCCCTGCTCTTCCCAGGTCCTTCTCCTCTCTACTCTCAGCCCTCCAACTCTTCTTATCTCTTGATGGTCGTTTGATAATCTGAGAAACAGCACAAATCCTAGTGGCACATTTGGAAGCTTCTAGTTCAGGCTGCGATCATTCTGTAGGAGGGTGTTTTTAATTACCTCACATCATCAGAGTAGTGGGGGGAGTATGACTTTCTGAGGACTGTCCAATGAATCAGTAGCAGAACCGGATTCTACTTCTGAGTTTATGACTCAGTCTTTGATACCTCCTTGGGCTTCGTTAATTAGGCCTGCACATACAGAATAAGTAGGAGCTACAGGGATCAGACAGAACTAGGATGATCAGGGTTGGCTTGGTTTTGTTTGGTTGTTTGGGCTGGGGAGGAGGCATGTTGATAAGGATTAAGTATCTGCCGTATAATACTCAATAAATGTTCCTGTCAACTTAGACTTTAGCCAAGAATCAGATCTTGATTTCTTGGCTTACACTGGTTCCCACTCCCATTGGCTTCAGTTGACATTTATCACTTCACATCAACATCCTGGAAAAGGGGTGATTTTATTCTCATTAATTAGTGCTGTTGGATTTAGGGTGAGAATAAACTTTGTTTTTGACTTCCTGTTGTAATTTCACATGTCAGGAGGTTTCTAACTAAGAACTTAGAGATATTTTGAGATAACAAAATCTTTTTTTAAAGATTTTAAAAGAGATAACGTTTTAGAGTGATCTTCCTGATTGATATTGAAGAGAGTTCAATTAGAATTTGTTCCAGAGTGTCTGCTTTCAGTTTAGTAGATCAGTTACATTCTAGGAATAAAAATTAGAAATTTTATATCTGTATCTGACTAAACTGTGTTTTAATACTAGATTGGGTTAAAATGATAAGGGTTCCCAGTGGCAGCTTCCATGGGAGCTGCAGTTGTCTCGAAGGGCACCACGTCATCGGCTAAATCTCGTGACTTATGTAAAGTCAAACAGGAACTGGGCACAGACTGTCCTTTTCTTTGAAGGAACCTTTCATTTCATGCCTCATGATCAAAAAACAACCTCTGCTCACAGCCATTTGGGGGTCACTTTTTCCCTGGTTTTCTACTTCCTGGGACAATTTTTCCATGAGAAGCTTCTCTGGCTCTCTGTGCCTCATCGTGGCCGTGTGGTTTCAGGAGGGCCGAGTCTGGAGCCGGAGATACAGGTCCTGGCTTCGTCTTTGCCTTCTGTTTCTTGTGTGTCTTCTACTGTTTGTGTCTTCAGAGCCGGAGCCTCCGGCACAACTGAACCCTGTCTCCCTAGGGTTCAAACGTGTGGAGTAGCCAGAGTTGGAACTGTATGATGCTCTTGCTAAAGGTCGGTGTTTGTAGGCTCTACAACAAATACAGAAGTACCTGTTTGGAATATAAAAACATTTTCCAGCTATCAGTTTTTTGAAGCATCTTCCATGGATAAATCAACCTCGTTTTCTTTTTCTTTTCTTCTTTCTAATGGATCTTTTCTCTTTTCTTGCTTATGTTTACCAGACAGTGGAAACTCACTTGAACTGTCAGTGCACCTTGGTACACAAACAACAGTATGTAATAGTGACATAGGTAATCAGACATGCTCTTGGCTCCAAATGCCAATGCTTTTCCAGGAGTCGGCTGTGTATAATCTGGTTTGCAAAAGCAAAACACCATTCTTCCTGAAGGATTGTTTCATTTCAGTCATTATTGACCAATTTAAATTATTTCTAACATCCTTCCAAGAAATTCTGTGCAAGGTAATTCATCTGTTGCTGATATGTGGAAGAACTGGCCTAAGAACTCACGGTGCAGAGGGTTGACTTTCTTAACTATACATTCATTCTTTCGGCAGATTATTTATTGTACTTCTCTATGCAAGAACCGTGAGGGCAAAAAGAAATGATTCACGCATAAAGTCTGTCCTCAGAAGAGATTATACTCTCTCTGTAATGGTACAGGTCATAGGTGAGGTTAAAAAAAAACTGAAGAAGTCCAGGAAAAGGAATACTTTCAGCTAAGGGGGTCAGAGAAAGCTTTACAGAAGAGAATGCGCCTGCCGGGATTCTTTGAAAGGTTGGACCTACCGAATACTTTCGCCATCTGTTTGATTGGATCCTTGCTCTTTTGCCTTCTTTTTTCCTCCCTCACGGATTATCTTTTGTGAATTAAGTGGAATCAAGTTGAATTATTCCACAATTTAAGTGGAAAAGAGGCAACTGGAAGAGCTTAGTCTACAGAGCTGCTTTGACATATTGAGGCCCAGACATTGTATAGTGTCAACAACAGTTGGGGCCCTACCACGCCCATTAGTGTGGCACGGAGCTACAAGTGAAGGGACAGCATGTTTATTTATCACACACAAAACTGTTAGATACCTGCAATTTCCGTATTAGATGGTCGCTGTAGAGAACAGCTTCAAGTGTAAAAGCGGGTAAATGCAATAGAAAATCACCTCATGGCTCATTACGTAGTTTTATCTCCACCCTAGAACTTACCTTCTGTGTGTGTGTGGGTGGGTGGGTGTGCATTTATCTATATAGATATAGATGTGTATGTCAGTGAGCTTTGAAATGCCAAAATCTTTTCCAGATTAATTGAGGGTGTGCGTGTATGTGTATGTGTGTATGAATTATCCATTCAACAGATATTTATTTCATGTCCAGTATGTGTAAAAAGTTGCATGTCATTCTGCTCTGTACCAAGATGACCTAGGTACTCAAATCTATGTGGAGGAAAGTTGTGAACATAAATAACCTGTGAACTTGAGCAACAAGTTACCTAATCTCTAAGCCTCAGTTTCCTCATCAGTGAAACGGGGTCAGAATAGTACCGATTTCATAGGTTGTTTCGAGGGCCAGAGTCAGGTGCACTGTAAGAAAGCAGTGTGTATAGCTCAACCATCGAGGCAGTACGTAGTGTTATTTGGGGTTTAGGAATTTGGGGTCATTCATTTGGTGAACACATGGTTCTTATTGGCCAGGCACTGCCAGGGTGCTTGGGGAATGTAAAGATGAGTAAGACATGGCCCAGTTCTCAGAAAACTCAAATTTAGTGGAAGAGATTGCCACTGTGGTAAGTACGTTGATAGAAGTAAACACATAGGAGTAGAGCTTCCCTTAGAATGGGAGGATTTGGGAAAAGGTTCCTTGAGATGAGACTGTCGACAAAAAGATAGCCAAACATTCGGAGCCCAGAACAGGCCACTAGCCTTGGCCGGTAGGCCTGTAGAACCGAGACTACTGGAGCTTGATAGAGGTCAGAAGGAGCAGTGGTGAGGGCGTGGGTGGTGTTGGGACCCGATGCTGCAGGCCCTGGTATGCCCTAGTAAGGACCTTGGACTCCACCCTGGAAATGAGTTTGTCTCAAAATGTCAGGGTCTTGTGGGCCAAGTGTATTGAGGTTGGAATTTCTGTGAGATTTTTAATATTGTGTTTTCAATTCAATGGTAAGACTTGTTAAAATCACAAGTGTTTTGAAGTCAAGTCCATTGCTACCAGGAGGTCTCAGTGCAAGTGTTTGTGCTTGGGTGTCAGGTTTGGTCCAAATAAAGGCTAAAGGAGTTCTTAGGGTGCCCTGTGATCAAACATTTTGCAGCTGTTTGAATAGAGTCATATTTTTCAGACTAGGATCTAGGTTATATTTTCAGAGGTTAAGGAACTTGTCTCGTTTTTTTACAGGTTTTATTTATTTCTTTAGAGAGAATATACATGAGGGGGAGAGGGAGAACCTCAAGCAGGCTACACACAATGAGCAGAGAGGCCAAAGTCAAGAGTCGGACACTTACGTGACTGAGCCACCCCGGCACCTCCATTTTTTATCTTTTAAAAAAGATCCATAGGAGCGCCTGGGTGGCTGAGTCGGTTAAGCATCTGCCGTCGGCTTAGGTCATGATCCCGGGATCTTGGGATTGGGTCCCACGTCAGGCTCCCTGCTCAGCGGGGAGTCCACTTCTCCCTCTCCCTCTCCTCCTCCCTCTGTTTGTTCTCTTGCTCACTATCTCTCTCTCTCTCCCTGAAGTAAATAAAATCTTTAAAAAATAAATTTTTAAAAAAGATACATGTATTCACATTTGAGAAATACTGGAGTAGATAGGAAACTTGGCTGGAAAAGTAGACTGGTGTCACATACAGCATCTTGAACGCTGAGGAATTGAGTCACTATTACATAGACAGTGAGCTATAGAAAATATTTCAGTAAGAATAAAGGATTAAGATTTGGGGGTGCCTGGGTGGCCCAGTCTTTAAGCGTCTGCCTTCGGCTCAGGTCATGATCCTGGGGTGCCGGGATCGAGCCCCGCATTGGGCTCTGCTCAGCGGGAAGCCTCCTTCTCCCTCTCCCACCTCCCTGGCTTGTGTTCCCTCTCTCACTGTGTTTCTTTCTGCCAAATAAAAAAAGGATTAAGATTTGTAGTGATACTATATTTGGTGATGGCCTAATGTCGTGAAGTAGTCTTTTTTTCATTACCTGATTTGTAGCCATTTTATTGTTCAGAGGGTCCTTTACTAGAGTTTGGGAAAAAGAACAGTTAATTTGTGTGAATTGATATTAGCTCTTTTTTTTTTATCAAGTGTTTTTGTTTGTTTTAGGGGGCACTCTTGTGTGTATTTAAAGTTTTGTGAGGATTTGAAAGTTAAGATTTGGAGATACTGTTGCTTTGCATCCCCATGATTTTTCCATCATTACTGGCATTTAATTCAGGACCATTTTGTAATAGGCATTGGAAGAAATACAAAAAATGTACCGAACACTTGAAAACACTTTAAAAATGAGGAGCAGGGGCGCCTGGGGGGCTCAGTGGGTTAAAGCCTCTGCCTTCGGCTCAGGTCATGATCTCAGGGTCCTGGGATTGAGCCCCGCTTCGGGCTCTCTGCTCAGCAGGGAGCCTACTTCCCCCTCTCTCTCTGCCTGTTTCTCTGCCTGCTTGTGATCTCTCTCTCTGTCAAATAAATAAATAAAAAATCTTTAAAAAAAAAAATGAGCAGTCTCTGCCATCTTAGGCTTCGAGCACTTAGAATTATAGTGCGACAGGGTGACAGAAATGTGGAAGCGAGGTGGCATGTTCGGGGTGCTCGTTTATTCCTTTTCCTGACCGAGGTGGTGAGGGGGTAGAGAGATGTGGTTCTTTACCCCACACTGCAGCTCAGAGTCTGGTCGCAGGGGAGGGGGAAGAGAGCTCCTTGGTACAATGTGCTCGGTAGTACAAAGGGGCTGAAATTCTCTTAGGGTCGTTGAGGAATGCTCCTCACTGCAGTTCTATCAATTGTTACTGGGTCTTCGTCGATGAGCGCTATCAGTAGAGAATGGAATCAAGGTTATTTTAAAATTGAGGGGCTGAGAAAATAAAGATCACCAAAGTGTGGAAATTCCTGTAAAGGATGTGTGAGACTGGAATGGGAGTTTGGAGCTTGATTTTGGACGGCCCAGGTCATTTGGATTCCTTCCTTCAGAGGGAAGAGAACCACGGAAGGTGTTCATGATTTTTCTGGCCTTTTCATCTTCCCGGCCGTCAGGGCGATGTCATGTGGTGGATGAGTTCCTGGGACCTCTCATGGACTCTGACTACCATTATAGTTGAAAAATCAGGTCCCTTAAGAAAACTTTATCAGAGCTGTTCTACTGATCCTGGGATTTGGTTCCTGCTTATTTCTGGTTTCTTAGCAAATCTAAAGGTTCACATCTTGAAATTTTGTGTTCCACTCATTGAATAAACCAGGTTATGAAAGAAAAAAGAAAACTGTTTTCACCATTATAGCAGCAATGTAAAAAAAACATGCAAAATTCTACCCAGATCTCTCAGTGGGAAAAAAAAAATTAAGACTATATTATTTGGATGTCAGGTTCTTGTACATGAATAATAATATAGAACAAGTATTACTGTTGTGGTAAAAATTTTTAAAGGAATAGCCATCTTTAAAGATTTTATTTATTTTGAGAGAGAGAGAGCATGAGTGGGGTGAGGGGCAGAAGGAGAAGCAGACGCTCTGCTGGGCAAGGAGCCAAGGCGGGGCTCGATCCCAGCACCCCAGGACCAAGTAAAGAGAAGCTTGATCACTTGACAGCAGTGGCTTTTAACCTGACTGATCACTGGGATTACCTGGGGGGCACCTGAAAAAGGGACCCTTACGTGACCTGAGCCGAAGGCAGATGCTTAGCCGACAGCCATCCAGGCGCCCAGGAACAGTCTTTTTGTTCATGAAAAATATCCTAGGATAGTGTTCTAAAGCCAGCCAGTTTCATTATTTAGCTTCTGACCAGCTTCTTAGAGCTTTTGTAACTTTTGACTGATAAATTTCAAGTGCTTTGTTAACACTTTCTGTGAATTAGGTGAGTGAAAAATATATCTATAATTTCTACCCACAAATGAAGTTCACTTGTTAGAGTCACACATCTGAGCTGTCTTTGGACTGGACGGTCAGCATGGTTTCCCAGGATCGTGCCTTGCTGGGTTTGCTGTGTTGCGAAAGCCCAAAAAGAGTGAGTGAGTGGGGGTGGGCGGGGAGGTCTGTAAAATTTGTTCTCGGCTGGGAAAATGAGCTTCTGAGGGCGGCCCGTGTTTTGAGCCTCGTGTTTCCTGGTGTCCTTCTCCCCCTCCGGTTTTCTCCTTTGAGGAGCAGCGGGAGAGACAGCAGCCAGCTGTGTGGACAGTGGTGCGCAGCTGCCGGAATGCTTCCTGGAAAAATCATCATAAATTAGTTCAAGATCTGATTTCTTGTTGGTTCTGCGCTTATAAATAGCATTTAGAATTTAAAAAAAAATCTATACGAGTTAATCCTTCGATGACATAAATATTTTGTTGTTTCCCTCACATTTTCAACTGAGGTCTGAAGACAAAATTAAATCTTTTGAAAAGTTTTAAGCATGTGAATTCTCAGCCAAGAATGAGGAACTACGTTAGAAAACTGGGCTGGACGTTTGCGAAGGAATCTTGCAGAGCATCTTTGACCTGTTTAGCAGTTTATTTTTGTGGTTAGTTTTTTTCTCTTCTAGTGATTTTGGTTGGGAACATGAGATGCTCATCTTGTGTAAGATTTATGTCTCATTTGTTTGAATAAAAGCAAACTTTTCCTCAAAATCAGTGGCAAGGAAGCATGAAAACGGAGAAAAGGTTATCAGTGAGTGTATTTTATGGAGGAGAGGAATGTGTAATAATCACCTTACCTTTTACCTCTTTCCCACCCTTTGAGGAGATAGTGCAGTTTTTCTGTAACCGTGTTATATTTTTCTCAGCGCGGTGACTGTGGCCTGACCTTTTGTTTTATCCAGATTTGGGTGACGTGGCCTGTAGTTCCGCTGCTTTGGGCGCTTGCCCGTGAGATAGAACCAATCCCTAGTGGTAACGCTGCGAGGAACAGACCGTGCCTGTCTTCTTGGGGCCCCAGCCTGGAGAGGAGAGCGCTGCCTCGTGCTTCT
>JAQQSY010003762.1:0-12744 GCA_028646535.1 Procyon lotor
CCGAACCCATGAATATGCAATGATTATGCGGCTGGTGTTTTCCAAGCAAACTACTGAAGGCAATTCAATCATTTGTCACAGGGCCAGGGAGAGGGAATCCTGAAAGGGCTTCTGCCAGAGGCTGAGGACAAAGGGCAGAGCTGAAGGAAAGCCACCTGACAGGGACACAGAGGATGAAACAGACCTCGCTGGCAGAGCCACAGCAGGACCGTGTGACAGGGAAGGAACCCTTCCCACACTCTCGGGAACTGTAAGGCTGCACTACGGGAACAGGGGACCCAACACCCTTTGGGAGACGGCTGGTTATCAGAAGTGTGTCAAATACAGCAGGACTTTCCACCGTGAAACCTGTGCGGAGTGTGGCAGTAACGTCTAACTGCACACAGAGCGCTAATGATCTAACTCAGGATTTTAAATAATCATATAATCATTACTGTTGGGATAACTGTAGGAGGCAATATCCCTACTTTCTCAATTGCTACAGAAATGACGGACACACTCATTTTTTTTTTTTTCAAACAGCTAAAGCTGTTCATGATGATGACAAATACTGTGAGTGCTTGACCTTTAAGAGAAATAGTCCTGAGTTGTTCGAAGGAAGGTGTGGAGCTGAACTTGGGCTCCAGGACAATGTTCAAGCTTTTTTAAAAAGGAAGCAAAATCTAGCACTCGCAAGGATGTGACATTCACAATGTCTGACGTCCAATCGAGAGTTCCAATGCCTACACGGAAGCACACAAATACAACGCACGGCCAGGGCAAAGGAGCGTCACTAGAAATAAACAGAGACATGGCCGAGATGAAGGCATTAGGACGTCATGACCTTCTAGAAGCTTTACAAACATTACAAATATGCCTACGCTGGAGACTGTCAGAATGGAAAAAAATAAAACAAAAACAAAAGTGATTTCCAATTACATACTATCTATAGATAACTTACTTTAAATATAATATTCAGGCAGGTTAAAAAGAAATGGATTAAAACCCACATATGTTGTAACTACGAATCAAAAGTAAGGTTAGTTATGTAAATGGCACAAAAGAATGCTTTAAAATAAGGAATGTTGGGGCCCCTGGTTGGCTCAGTCATTAAGCATCTGCCTTCAGGTCAAGTCATGATCCCAGGGTCCAGGGATCAAGCCTTGCATTGGGCTCCCTGATCAGTGGGAAGTGTGCTTCTCCCTCTCTGATTCCCCCTGCTTGTGTTCCCTCTCTCGCTGTCTCTCTGTCAAATAAATAAATGATATCTTTAAAAAAAAAAGAGAGAATAACAAGTATCAGAGATAACTAGGTACATTTCATAATGAAAGGTAGGTCGATTGATCAAGACATAATTCTAAATGTGTATGCATCTTATAACAGAGCTTCGAAACACATAAAGCAAAAACTGATAGAACTAAATGGAGAGGGGCGCCTGGGTGGCTCAGTTGGTTAAGTGACTGCCTTTGGCTCAGGTCATGATCTTGGAGTCCTAGGATTGAGTCCCACATCGGGCTCCCAGCTCCACGGCGAGTCTGCTTCTCCCTCTGACCTTCTCCCCTCTTGTGCTCTCTCTCTCAAATAAATAAATAAATCTTAAGAAAAAACAAAAAACAACTACTTGGAGAAACAGACTGAGGTTTCAAACTCCTGGCACTAATTGATAGAACAAGTGGACAGAAAGTAGGATACGGCAGACTCCAAAAACACTATCAAGCAACTTTACTGAATTGACAATTTATATAATATTTCACCCAAAACAGTGGAATACAAATTATTTTCAAGTGTACCTAGAACATTCAGCAAGATAGAATATGAGTCTATGAGCTATAAAAAAAATTCTAAAACATTTTACAATAACTGAAATCATTCAAAATATGTTTCCTGACCGTGAAAGAATTAAAATAGTTATTAATAACTGAAAGGTATGTGGGAAAAAGTATTTGGACATTAAACGATACACTTCTATGTAAGACACGAGTCAAAGATGAAGTCAAAAAGGGAAATTAGATAATCTTTTGTAGGGGCGCCTGGGTGGCTTAGTCGTTAAGCGTCTGCCCTCGGCTCTGGTCATGATCCCAGGGTCCTGGGATCGAGCCCCGCATCGGGCAACCTGCTTGGCAGGAAGCCTGCTTCTCCCGCTACCATTCCCTCTGCTTGTGTTCCCTCTCTCGCTGTGTTTCTCTCTGTCAAATAAATAAAATCTTTAAAAAAAAAAAAAGATAATCTTTTGTAGAAGACAAATGCTAACATCAAAATTTGTGGGATGTGGCTAAAACATTGTTTAGAGGAAAACTGATGGCACTAAATGCTTATATTACAGAATAAGATGGTCTAAAACCACCTTATTGGAATGAACATGATCCAAGTCATTTCTTGAGACTGAATATCTCTCTAACACGAGAGCTGAACAAAAAGCCAGACAAGAAAACCACAGATCCATATAACTCACGTTAACACCTTTGCCCTTAAGAACGGGACAACAATCTAAGTTGTCCCATTAAAACACCAGAAGAGAGAAGATGAATAATTTAAGCTTTCACCCTGAGAAAGTGAAGGAAAAGAGCCAAATCAAGTTAAAGCAAACAAAGGAAAGGGGGAAAAAAATAAGAGAGGAAATCAATGAAATACCATAAAAGAGAATACAGAGAATCAATTAAACCAAAAGCTGGTCCTTTGAAAAGTTCAATTCGATTGGCCAAACTGATTAAAAAAAAAAGAAGAAGGAAGATCCAAATTTAACAGTGCTAGTAATTAGAGGACATTACTACAGATCCGTAAATTCATCAGAAGGATTTAAAAATATGATTATGAGTGCTCGCTTCGGCAGCACATATAAAAATATGATTATGAGCAACTTTATGCCAACATCATTTAACAGCTTAGATAAAATGGACAGGCTATTTGAAAGATACAAAGCTCCCTCAAGAAGACAGTACTAACCTCGACAGCCCTATAACGCGTAAAGAATTTGTAGTTAATGGGGCCCCTGGGTGGCTCAGTGGGTTCAAGCCTCTGCCGTCGGCTCAGGTCATGATCTCAGGGTCCTGGGATCGAGTCCCGCTTCGGGCTCTCTGCTCAGCGGGGAGCCTGCTACTCCCCACCCGCCCCCCCGCCAGCCTCTCTGCCTGCTTGTGATCTCTCTCTATCAAATAAATAAATAAAATCTAAGTAAAATAAAAAGAAAAAAGAATTCGTAGTTAACAGAACTTTCTCCTGTCTAGGATTGGATGGCCTCATTGGTGAACTGAGAACCAACATGTGAGAAAGACACAGCACCAGTTCTGAGCAAAGTTTTCAGAAAACAGGAATGAACGGGATCCAAGTCATTTCTTGAGACGGAGTATTTCTCTGATACGAGAGCTGAACAAAGAGCCAGACAGGAAAACCACAGACCCACCTAACTCACGTGGGCAGCTTCGCCCTCAAGAACACTGATCCGGTGCTAGTCTCCTGCATAATCAAATACGTTGCCGTGCAGCTGGAACACACAGTGGAAAGGACAGAGATGCCGAAACACTCCCTTGGTTTGCAACAGCCACGGATTAATATCATGGATTACATCTATTAGCTAGATTTCAATGAAAAACCTTCATCTCACTGCTGGGTGGCAGGAAAGAACGCTTACAATAGAAATACAGTAACAAAACTTTGTCTGGATGTAGTCGTTAAAGGGGAGTACTGTTAACCTTACAAATACAGCGCCCCAGTCCAGAATGGCGAGGGCTTCTCCTTGGCTGAGCTGCAGGGGAGGTCGGTTTCCAAGGGAAGACACGGAGGACGTCTTGCTCTATTGGGGCCTGTAATGGGGGATCGGTTCCCGTCGAGCATTCTTCTGTGGAGGCTGCGACTGAGCATTCTTTCCGTGACCGACACTGAGGGAGACTCCTTGGCCCACCAGCCTCCCCTTCTAGTACCCCGCATCCACAGCAGTGAGGTTTCCCCGTACATATATGTTCCCTGGACCCAAATGATAGGAATTTAAAATGAGATTTTCCAATTACTAGATTACAGGACAAACCAAGATTTTAAAAAAAATAATAGAGCACAAACACTTGGCTGTCTCTAAAATACATGGGAAAAGAAACTTTTGCCGAAAATGTTCTTTCGGGCTCTTCATTTTTAAAACCATGTAGTTTCTGTCGAGTTCGCTAACGCCGTCCACGTTTCTAGCTCTGTGGATGTTTGGTCCTGCACACGATGTAACCGTATTTACTGTTGGTGGCATACGTACCCAAAGGCACAGCAAATACCTGTATGGGAGGGGCGGACTCAACAGCTGTATCGACAGGGACCTGCAGGACGAGCCACAGAGCACTGAGCGTCTTGCAAGTGGGTGAGAGCAGGGTGAACATGAAACCCAAGAGGAGGATGTGACCGCATTTCTCCGGGTGGGACCTCAGGCAAACACGCATCGTCTCTCCGTGCTCAATGTTGTCAAATGTACCAAACGGCAACGATCAGCCGTCCTCGGGGGCGGTGCCACACAGGAGTGCAGGTACACGGCCGCACACGTAAAATCACCGGGGCGACCACTCCGCAGGCCTGACGGTAAGCCCCAAATAAATGCCGGCCACTGTCAGGATCATCAGATAAAACTGCAGGACGCACTCGCTAAGAAGTCATTCGAGTCTCGGGATATGTAATTGGCTCCTTCCGTAGAAACAACGCTTGTATCCTTTCCCTACTGTAGGGCAGTTTTCTCTTATGCAGTCGCTGCCCCTGAGAAGTAAAAGACTAAAAATGTCAGTGCAGTTCTGCCCTGCAGAGAAGCTGGTTAATTAACTATATAAATGAAATCCAGCTAACAGCTTCTGGCCCTTGGTGTGCTGAAGTCAGTTTAAGGGAAGGGCAGAAAGATATCTACTGCTACAAAGACAGCTCTCAGAGGACTAATCTACAGGGGAAGAAATATGAAATGAGAAGTATCAGCAGTCTTGATTGGAAGAATGCTTTCCTCTTACTTCATCCTAAAGCGCTAGGACTGAGGAGAGAGAACACGGACGCTGCCGTTAAAATGGATTTGGAGAAGGAAAAACGTAGAAAAGATTGAGAGCTGACATGAGTGAAGGTATTTCTTTTGAATTCATGCATCGAGTGGATATATCCGTGGACATCCTACCAGCTCAGGCTTGTGTTTAGCACTTCACCCTAAACACAAAGACCTACAGTGAGGAGATAGCAATGTGGGGGAAATGAAGCTCATCCGGAAACGTGCACGCCAATAGGGGCTGTGGAGAGGGCGCCGAGTCTGGTGCTCTGTAGAGTCAGAGCTAGGAAGATGGTGTTGTCAGTGATGAATGCCCCCAGCTACAGAACCAAAGAGACACTGATGCTGTCCCAGGACCACAAACACTGTGGGACTCTGCCCCGCCTAGACCTTCCACACACGCATTCTTGGGGACAGAGCATGGCTCTCCTCACCCAGACCCACCCACGTGCAAAGGACCTGGGTGTACCGCGTCTCCTGGAAGGCGGCTTTCACAATCACGGGGAGGGCAGGCAGGCTAACACCTCGGTGTCAGAGATCAAAGGCCTGGGATCCAGTCTCGTGGGGTGACGGGTGGCCCCCCAAAAAGTTAAGTCCAAGTTCTAAGCCTTGGTCTAATGATCTTATTTGAAAAGAGATATGATTAAGGACCGGGAGAAGAAGATGATCCTGGATTTAGGGAGGGCCTTAAATGCAATGGCTAGTCTTTTAGTGTGTCTGGGCTGCTGGCACACAACCCCCCAGACTGGGTGGCTTACAGACAACAGATACTTATTTCTCAGAGTTGCGGAAGCTGGAAGTCAGGATGAAGGCAGCACAGATTGCGACGCTGGTGAGGCCCTCTTGGAGCACAGTCAACTTGTCCCTGTGTCCCCACGTGGGGGAGGGGGTGAGCTAGCTCTATGGGGTGTCTTTTGCAAGGGCACTAATCCCGCCGGTGAGGACTGCAACCCCAAGACCTGCTCACGTCCTCACAGCCCTACGTCCTAATACCTTCACACTGGGGGACCAGGGAATCCAGCATGAATCTTGTGGGGGTCGCAAACGTTCAGACCGTGCAACTGTGTCCCCGTAAGAGAAGAGGAGCGACAGAGAGACGGTCCTGTGTGGACAGATGCAGAAGATGGACAGTTGCAGCCACACGTGGATGAACGCCCGCAGCCCTCAGACGCTGGGAGAGACAGGGAGGATCCCCCCTAAACTTCAGGAGGGTGTACGGCCTGCCAAGGCCTGATCTGGGACATATGGTCTCCAGAAGTGTAAGAACGTAAATCTCTGTTTTCGTGAGTCACCACGTTGGTGGTCATCTGTTACGGCAGCTGCAGGAAGTTAATACACAGCCCCTGAGTGGTAGGAGACCAGAAACGAGGGCCTTGACTCAGAGAAAAGAGCGAAATCCATGAGAGTAAGGGGGAAAATGTACTCTCCCCTCGTGCCAGGATGCAGGGTTTGAAGGACAGGTCCTTCTAAAGTGGCGGCAATTCAGGTGCCAGCAAATCCCACTGTGACAATGATCATGTTGCACGTCTGCCCCCTCTCCTTTCCTGTAACACAACCAGTGTCTGAGGTCACCCGGACCTGGTCCGAGCCCCCGTTTCCCCGCTGTGGTGGTGCTGGATGAGGAGACTTTGGGAGGTGACGGGGGTTCTGCGAGGCCATGAGGTGGAACCCCTGAACGAGATCGGTGCCCTTGTGAGAGGAAGGCACACCTCACCAGAAGATCACCACGCCGGCTCCCACTCTCCAGAACCGTGGCACCCCCAAATCTTGGAAGATGCTGGATGCAGTTAATGTCCTTCCTCTATTCACCAGGGCAGAGGAGGAGGGCTCCCCTCACCTGTACGGCTCAGATGCACATCCCCAGGGGACCGAAAGCAATAGGCCTCTCACATCCCACATTTACAACCTTCTCACCCCACAGTGAAGCCCACCAGGCAACCAGGCCTACACAGAGGACCCCCAATCAGGATTCTGGGGCACATAGAGTGTACTCCCCGAAATTCACATCTGCCCAGAACCTCATGATGTGACTCTATTTGGAAATAGGGTCTTTGCGAGTGTAACTGGTTAAGAATCTGGAGAATAAGTCATGTTGGATTTATAGGGCGAGCGTGAAGTCTAACCACTGGTGTCTGTAGGATAGGACGCAGAGAGGCGGGGAAGAAGGCCACGTGAAGACAGACATAGAGAGGGTAGGGACAGGGCCACAAGCCAAGGGATGCCTGGTGCCCGAAGACAGAGGCAGAGATGGTAGCGACACGGCCACAAGCCAAGGGATGCCTGGTGCCCAGAAGTTGGAAGGGGCAGGAAGGACCCTCCCCTGGGGCTGGCTGGGGACACAGGAGGGAGCCTTCCTCAGCGAGAGTTGTTGTCTGAAATAGGCCTTTTCCTCGGTGGGCCTCGCATCTTTGTCACGAGGTGACTCATGTCTCTGGAGAAGAGTGTTCCAGGGTCTTCTGGTGGTTAAGGGGAAGGGGCCTCAGCGAGACGTTCCCTTCATCCCCAGTGGTCTCTGTCTCCTCTGGGAGCCTTCCTGTTGGCCACAGGAACCCTCTCTGGTTCGGCGTCTGAACAGAATCCTGCGTTCTGCTGGGGGGAGGGGAGAGGCTGGCATCTTGGATGGACAAAGTGGGCAGAAGACCCAGGGGTTCAGCTCCCTGGCATCTGGGATTTCTACCCGCCCGACAGCGCTATTTGCCCTGTTTCTTCCTGCCTTCTGGGAAACACGCATCCAGCCTACCGCCTGTTCTTAAACGGGAAAAAGAGTCAAAAGAAGAGTGTATCGTGACACCTGAAAATGATGTGAGACTCAAATTCCTGTGTCCACACAGAAAGCTCTGCGGGAGCACGGCCACACCCATTCACATCGGTGTGCACTGCGGCTGCTTTCAGCTGAAAAGGCAGGAGGGAAGTGGTCAAGACAAAGTCTGCCGACCTCTGCTACGTAGCAAACAGATCTTGTGCCTGCGCGGGAGGAAAAACACATCGGGCAGGACGGGCAAGTAAGAGGTGAATTGCATGGTGCAGGAAGCCAGTTGGGCACTGGGAACTCAGTCCTCCAGGTCCAGCCAGGGATGCTGGGGAGGAGTATCACAGTTCACAGGGGTTCTTCTGAGGCCTGACCTGGGAACTGCCACTGAAACTAAGTCCACAGAAACCAAATCCACAACCCCCATGGCTTCTTCCATCATACATTTAACTACTCGCTCGTGATGATCAAATTACGGGAGCGCTATCAGAGCAAACTGTCAAAATGATGTTGAGAATTGCTAGTGGGCACATACACAGCACACAGGTAGGTTAATGTTTACCAACGTCTCGTGGTCAACTCCTGGGCTCTGCAGCTCAATCTCACTGGGGATATTGGATAATTTACCATATACAAAAGATCTTATTCGTCAGAGATCCACCACTTCAGTGCAACTGGAAAGGGGCAAAATTTTTAAATCTGCAAAGCACTTTCTTCATCTCATGAAACTGAATCTGTAGAAATCCCTAATGGGCAAAAATTATGTATATAAAAGTTCAATCACTCAGATATACCAGCACGGTTGAAATCTCCTTATTAAATTGCCATTTCAAGACACTGTACGGAGACAAAGGAAACCGGTCGGATGAGATTCGTATGACCCAGAGACTATCTGGGTTGGGTTGCACATTATTTTCTGAAATGTGGGACGTCCAGGAAATGACTGTTTCCAGCAAGTTAGGTAGTAAAGCGACACTTTGATCACAGGCAGCGTTCTGCATCTAGATCGTCAACTCAGAAAGGTGCTGGGTTTCGGGACAAGCAGATCCTCTGTTGCCGGAGGGTCCGGAGACGTCCTGGAAGTCCTGCTCTCTGCCGGCAGCATCAGCCCCAAGGCCCACGCGCCTTGGCACACGGTCGTCTCTTCCATCCGAGCGACACACGCTGCCCTTCATAACTTCTGACATCACCTGGAAAACTCAGAACCACTTATCTCTGCTTCCCAAACCGAGTGAAGACCGCTGTTTCGTGTCACGGAAAGGAGGAGACAACAGAAGAGCAAGTCTCGTCCTCGCTTTACTTCTTTTGCCCAAAAGAAACGGCCCTGAGTGGTTGTCAAGTGCAATAGGGACCTCCAGTAAACACTAGACCATCAGGGGCCCTGTCCTTACACGGCCCATGACGGGGATCCTTACGGAGACTTCAACCGGGGCAGCTGGCCGTCGGGGGTGAACAGAGGGCACAAGGAAACACGTGGCCGTCTGTGCCCCTTTTTGTATCTCGTCATCTGACTGGAGGACCGAGGACCTCCTAGGTTTGCACAGATTCCAGAAAGACTAAGAAACTCTTTCAAAAAAGCATAATGAATTTTGATGCTTTCTTCCGTTTTGTCAGTAACTGAAGAGAGTGGCCAACTACCGTTGACTCTTCCACAATGTGGAGGTGGCGGTACTGAGCCTCACACAGTTAAAAACGCATGCACGGGGGCACGTGGGGGCTCAGTCGGTTAAGCGTCTGCCTTTGGCTCAGGTCATGATCCCAGGGTTCTGGGATCGAGTTCTGCACCAGACTCCATGCTCAGCAGGGAGCCTGCTTCTCCCTCTGCCTCTACCCATCCCTTCCCACCTCCCCCTACTCGTTTCCTCTCTCTCAAATAAAATCTTCAGGAAAAAAAAAAAAAACAACGCAGGCATAACTCTGACTCTCCCCAAAATTAACTACAAAGAGCTTACGGATAACAAAGAGCCAATCAACACATATTTTATATGTGATACGTATATATACTATGTTCTTATAATACAGTAAGCTCGAGAAAAGAAAGTGTGATTAAGAAAATGACAAAAAAAAATACATTTGAAGTACTGTATTGCATTTACAGAAAAAAAACAAAAAAACAACTCTGCACGTAAGTGGACCCTTGCAAGTCAAGGCTCAAGTGTATTTCAAAACATTGACAATTGTGGGGGAAAATTTCATTCTGTGCCTCTGTTTATTTGACTGAAAGTTGCTTCAAGTGTTCATTTTATTTACTATGAACCACTTTTAAGGTTACCGCTTCTAAGGATTTGTCGCGACGAAATCAATGTACAAAACAGCTATTTAAATGGTCTTTCATTTATGGCCCAAGAGAAAAATATCACAAGAAATGCTGATTGCTCAGTGAATCTTTGTGGGTCTCTGTTATAGCTCTGAATAATAAGATAAAACTCTAAGTTCTCTTAGGCAAGGAGGCGCTGGGAACATTACAAAACCAAGCCTCAAATGAGGCGTCTGGTTGGCCACAAAGCCGCCGAACGCAGTGTTCTCCGACACAGTTTTGAGCTGACGGCCCCCAAGTGCACCACCGGCCAGGAGCTCACCGTTGACGGGTCTTCTCGGAAGCCGTGCTCTGCCCTCATTGATACAACACGAGCCCAGTGTTGCCGACGGCTCGGAAGGAGAAGAAAGTTGCAGAGGACCGGAAACCACGGGACAGAGCTGGGTTTCCAACGTCTGCACACAAGAAAGGGGGTGCACCCTCCACACGGCTCCCATCGGCAGCGCATTCCTTTTGCCTGCTTCGTGCATCCAAAAATGCGACCAAAACAACAGCAGACCCTACCCTGGTGACCCCCGAATGATCTGAAAGTGATTCGCCCGATTTGCAGAGAACACGATATGAAAACACGAGCGTTTCCGTGGTCCGGTACTTCTCCTTGCTGGCTTTGGCACGGATTTCAACGGTGTGGCCAGAGTTTGCGTCGTGATGTTTGTGTTGATGCCGTCGTGTGTGAATCATTTCAAGCAGAAAAGTTCTTGCTGTTTGCGCCTGTGCTGTGCGGAACGACCAGGAGAGGGAGGAATCAAGGGGCTTCCTCGTGTTCCTGCGTCTGGGGTGCTGGGGACACGCCGAGTAAGGCACCGGGTCCGGAAGGTGATGCAGGGACCACCTGCAGAGGGGAGTCTCCTTTCAACCAGGGAGTCGGCCAAGGAGGGCCCGGTGCCATTCTTGAGTTCATCTGTCCGTGCTCCTGACCCTGGGACCCACGTAACAGCGCGTGGCGGTCCCAGGGGACAGGAAGGAAGGGTTTCCGGCCCAACGCAGTGTGTAAACCCACCCGGGGCTGAGGAGGCGTGCATATTTGTCACAGTCGCTCGAACATCGTCTTTAGTACACCGTGACCACAGCTCCCACCTCGCCTGTGCAGGAGTTTCACCAAAATACAACTACATCCCCTTCGCAAGGCTGCTGGCGTTTTATAAGACAAAGGTGACTCTTGTTCATCGTGGTAAAATACATGCAACAATTAACTCTATTTATTTTTAAAGATTTTATTTCTTTCTTTATTTGCTAGAAAGAGAGACTGAGTGAGCACAAGCAGGGGGAGGGGCAGGCAGAGGGAGAAGCAGGCTCTCCACTGAGCTAGGAACCCGACGAGGGACTCGATCCCAGGATGCTGGGATCATGACCTGAGCTGAAGGCAGATGCTTCAGCGACGGAGCCCCTCAAGTGTCCCAGAATAACTCCTTAATATGAGAAAAACATTTACGTCCGCAGCACGTCCTATCTCGGATCCTAGAGAGAAAGACACGAATCTCATTTTGGTTCCTCTAGAATGTCTCCATTATACTTTTGTAAATAACAATGAAACCAATTAGCAGCGTGGAAATTTTAAACTCAGAAATTAAGTCCGTATACAACATGAAAGAAACGGGTATTTTTAAGGAAAGGGGCAGGAGAACTTTCGAGGTTTCTCAGCTCCATCCGACCAGCAAATAATCTGTTCCTCTCCCTTCTTCCTGCACCGAGCAATCATGAATTTTCCTGGGTATGTGCCTGAGTTTATTTCTTGAAGAGAAGAGAAGCACAGGATAAGCTGACTGGATTATCACGGTTGTTAGCTGGTGATTTTCCTTGTCACTTGTCACGTGGTGTGTCCTCTGATCCTGCGACACTCCATAACTGCGGGGAGCGTTGTTAAGAGTAGCGGACTCCGGGCTTGGGCCGGAAGGCTTCTCCAGGGCTGCAGAAGCAGCTCGGCGTCCCCTCCCCGGGGCTGCAGCTGCAAACGTCAGGTTGACAGGCCTGGTCCCTGAGCAGGTGGGACGGCTCTGCAGGCGTCCGGCAGGGACTTGGAAAGGACGGAGCGGCACGGACAGCACCCCGGGACAGGCTGTCACGTGTCCATGGTACCGCAGCACACCGACCTTCTCGACGGGAGGCCGCTGAGCTCCATATTCTGGATTCCGTGTGGGGCTCTGAGGACGCCCTCCGTGGCCACGGGGCAGGAGCAGAACTCTGGGTGGCCCCGATGACACGCTGGTGCACGACAGACATGCTGTGTTCTGGAGTCCCCAGGCTCCGTGTTCCTGAGACAAGCTGAGCCCCAATGTCTCCTTCCAGTGGTGCTCAGCCCCGGACTCGGGTCAGGCCTGCAGTACGTTAGCCGCACCCCTCACAACTCCTGGGCATGAGGCCCTGCTGCGGGCACCTGGTGAGCAACGGACAGCCTGCAGGGCACAGCACCGCCAAGGACGCCCACCTAGTGTCCCAGAGAAAAGCACAGTTCTCACTGCCTTCCTATCATCTGTCTCGGTCTAAAGACACTGTCTGACGATTCAGTTAAAATCATTCCAAGTTTCTACGACACGAATGCTGTATGTACTTTCTATAGATGTTCCTGAACGAGTTCCCTCTTCTAAGGTGCGGGCGTGCACGTGCGCAGGTGTGTGCGTGCGTCCGTCCACACACAAACACAGAGGCAGAGTGAGGGGTCTGCAAGGATGCCCCTCCCAGGTGACTGAGGAGGAAGGAATGCTCCTCCCA
>JAQQSY010003763.1:0-12744 GCA_028646535.1 Procyon lotor
TCCCGGCACCCTCCCCGCCTCGCTGCAGCCCCCAGTTCCCCAGCATCGGCCAGGAGCCCCCCGAGATGAGCCTTTACTATGAGAACTTCTTCCACCCACAGGGCGTGCCCAGCCCGCAGCGGCCCCCCTCCTTCGAGGGGGGCGGCGAGTACGGGGCCACCCCCAACCCCTACCTCTGGCTCAACGGGCCGGCTATGACTCCACCACCCTACCTGCCCGGCACCAACGCCAGCCCCTTCCTGCCCCAGGCCTACGGTGTGCAGCGGCAGCTGCTGCCCGGTGTGTCCGGGCTCGGGGGCGGCGACCTGGGCTGGCTGCCCATCCCCTCGCAGGAGGAGCTGATGAAGCTGGTGCGGCCCCCCTACTCCTACTCGGCTCTCATCGCCATGGCCATCCACGGGGCCCCCGACAAGCGCCTCACCCTCAGCCAGATCTACCAGTACGTGGCCGACAACTTCCCCTTCTACAATAAGAGCAAGGCCGGCTGGCAGAACTCCATCCGCCACAACCTGTCTCTCAATGACTGCTTCAAGAAGGTGCCCCGCGACGAGGACGACCCGGGTAAGGGGGCTGCCGGGGCCGCGTGGGGCCGGGGGAGCCAGCCTCTGATGCCCCCAACCAAGGAAGGCTCGTGTCATTCCTCCCCAGCACCCCATTCTAGAAAGTTCTCACGTGGCTGTGCCCTGAGGCGGGGCTGAGGGTCGTCAGCGGTGAAGGAGCCTGGGAGAGCCCTGGAGGCATGATCCTGGCGGGACCACTGAGCCGTCAGCCACTTCAGGCATTTTAGATCTCTGAGCCTCAGTTTCCCCATCTGAAAAACAGGGATGGTAACCGTGGCTCCTTTCAGGCCTGCGATGGGGGTCATGGGAGAATGCATGCAGGGGTCTGAGTGCCTACAAGCACCCAATAGTCTATAGTAATGTAGAATCACTATGAGTCCCGGGCACCCAGCTCATAGGAAGTCCTCAGGAGGAGTTGGACCTGGCAAAGCCCAAGTGCACCCCCAGACCCCTGCGGAGAGATCTGACCTGGTCAAACACGCACGAAGGGCCACATTGTGCTGCCTGCCTTAGTTACATACTGTCCTTTAACCCATCCCGGCAGGCAGCTCTTACTGAGCCCATTGTCCAGATGAGGGGAGTGACGCTCAGTGGCAAAGCGGCCTGCCCAAGGTGGCACAGAGTGGAGGGGCAGCCCTGGAGTCTCTAACACCAAAGACTACCGACTCTTCCTTTTTAATGATGCATTTCCTCAATGCAGGGACATACAGAAGTAATATATTAAATACTCAGATATGCATTTCCCAGAATTAAAGTCCATTCTTGTTCCCCCACGGGAAGCCAGGGTATGGCTCAGAGTCCCACCTCGGTGGCTAGGAGCCTAGCAGGGGCAGGCCTGGGGGGCCCCCCATGAGGAGAGCGAGTGTCCAGTTCAATGATTGGCCTCGCCCACAGGCCGAGCTCAGGCCCTACCTCCAGAAGCCACCTCATGGTGACAAAGGCCACCAACACATCTAGAGGCAGCCTGAGGAAGAAGGGACAGGTATAAAAGGCCCACTTTTCAGACTAGGAAACTGAGGCTTACCCAGAGTCCCTCAGCCAGTTAGGAGCAAAGCCAGGACTCAGGTCCCTCCTCGGACTCCCAGCCCAAAATGTTCAGGGAGTTCTGAAGTGTTTCCTGAGTTTTCTTTCATGTCCGCCATGGAAGAAGGCCCTCCCTCCCCATTCCCCCAGTACCTGAACTTCTTCCAGAAGGCCACACTGTGAATGCTCTCCTGGCTGACACCTCTGTGCCCCCAGGGTGCCCCCCGGTGAGGCGGGGAAGGACTAAAGAGTCTCGCCCTTGCCATGGTGCGTGGCTAGTGTGTGCGAGTCCTCTGGGTCTCTGCCCTGCCTTCTTGTCCATCTTCTGCACGGGTTTCCTTGGTGTTTGGTTGACAACAATCAAGAGAAACAGGAGCAAAGCATTTTGTCCATCGCTCTGCTTACTCCTCCCCCTTTTGTACCAGGCAAAGGGAATTACTGGACCCTGGACCCCAACTGTGAGAAAATGTTCGATAACGGAAATTTCCGCAGGAAGAGGAAGAGAAAGTCGGATGCCATCTCCACCACGGGATCCCTGGCCTCCGAGAGGACGGACAACAGCCTCCTGGCCGGCAGCCCCAAGACGGCAGAGGCCCAGGACATCCTGGACGGCGCTTCCCCGGGGACCAGCGGCTCCCCAGAGAAGCCGTCCTCCCCTCCCCCGCCGGGCACCCCCTGCCTCAGCAGCTTCCTCTCCACCATGACGGCCTACGTGAGCGGGTCGAGCCCAGCGAGCCGCCCCGGGGCAGCCCCAGGACTGAGCCCTGAGCCCGCCGACAAGATGGGGCAGAGCTTGCTGCACTTGAGCTCCTACAGCCCGCTCACCAGCTTCAGCAGTCACGGGGGTGGGGCTGAGTGGGCCAACCCCACGCCCACCAACGCGCTCGGCCTCGGAGGCTCCGTCCTCAACCAGTTCAGCCCTCATTTCTACGGCATCAACACAGACAGCGTCCTCTACCCCAGGGAGGGCACCGAGGTCTAGAACAAGACCGCTCCCGAACCGGCGGGACACGCAGAGGAGCGAAGCAGTTGAGGCCTCCCAAGCCAGCATCACTGTGGTCCGTGACCTACAAAGAAAGCTCAGGAATCCTGCCTTTTTCTAGAACATGGTGTAAACCTTCTGTTTATCTCACGCACGTCCACATGCATTCCCACCAACTCTGGCGTGGAAATCCTGGAGCCTGGTGACAGTAGTCATGGCGGCCATCTGTAGAGGACCCTCGATAGGCCAGGTGCCGTCCTAGGCTCTTCAACGGCGTAATCACACTTATACTCACAGGCACCCTGTGAGGGTCCAGGGAACCTCTTCATTGAACAGATGAGGAAACTGAGGCTCCTAACTCCAGAAAGTTAGGAAACTAACTTTTCCAGAATCTCACAAACAAGTAAGTGGCAGAGCCGTGAGTGGAGTCCGGGTCTATGTGGCCCCTGAAGTCTGGGTCAGCAGAGACAGGGATGGAGTAATTGGCAGAGCAGCTAAGGAAGGTCACTGTGAAAGCTGCCCACGGCAAGCACACCCTCGACCTTCTGGCTGTCCGTCAGAATTTAGCTCTGGCCCCGGGCACATCTTGGCCTGGTCTTAAGTCCTTATTTTGTGGCTCCCAACTTACCTGAAGATACTGCTTTTGCTGCCACGCGAGGAGGGAAGCCCAGGCCCCTGAAGGGTCTGTGTCCCCCCTCCCCCCCAGAGGGACACTGCTCCCCCCGCCCCAGAGCCCGTGAGTGGGGCAGGGAGAGGAGCGGTGGGCCCCCTATCCCCCTCCAGTCCTGTCCACCCACAAGAGTGTGTAAAGCCCAGCTTCCTGTGTGCACGTCATGGACCAGTGAGCTGCAAGTGGTTGGGTCTTCCAAGAGAAACAAGGCTGAATGAGGGCTTCCTTTTTTTATGGCCTGGGAGAGGTGAATGTCAGAAAACAAGGCCTCAAAGAAGGCAGCTGTGGCCCACTGCACGGGGCCCTGACCTGTGTGCCTGAGACTCTCTCCTTGTTTTTATATGTACTTCACAAGCCTGTGATGTGTCATCACAATATACCTGGGAAGTATTTTTGTTTTCCTATTTTCTTTTGAATTAAAAAATTTTAAAAAGCACTGTGTGGGTCCCTTCCTAATGAGTTTTCCCGTCTTCTAGCTGTGGGGCGATTAAACATGGAGCCAAATGCATCCTGGAGCCAAAGGCTTTTGGGACAGGAGGCAGAGAAAGAATGGGTGGCAAGGCTTTTATCCTCCTCCCCACTGGCACAGCGACAGGGCAAAGGTCCCCAGTGAAAAGAGGGACACTTGGCAGGGATGGGGTAGGTGCGGGAAGGAACCCATCTGTATGGCACCCCAGGCAGGGACAGGAAGCATCCCGGTCCTTGTAGCTCAGGCCAGCCTCAGGGATGATGTAATCCCTTAACAACCCCAGGGAGGGGGTGGTACTGGTCCCATTACACAGAGGAGAAAACTGAGGATCAGGGGGTGGAACCACTTGCTTGGAGTCCACGGCCAGTCCATGCCCAGGACGTCTGGCTGAGGCACTTGGGACATGGCTACGCCCGGTGGCGATAACAACGGGACTGTTGGGTCCGATTCACTGAGGGCTGTGAGAGAACTGTGTGGCACTGGGCCACACGCTCGGCGGGCGAGAGCTCTTTGATGCTCACAGCAGCCCCCGGTGTGTGCACTGTGACCCTCCGGGCTGCTGGCACAGCACACACTGGAGGAATTGTGCATGGAGGCTGGAGGCTGCGGGTTGGAGCCTCCTCCCGGGGTGTGCATGCAGAGGGCTCAAGCCCTAGGCCCCTGCACAGGCCCCCCGAGTCCCATTCCAACTCGTGAAGGGGTGCACTTTCCCTGGAGCAGCAGAGGTCGGATGGAAAGAGCAACAGTCACAGTAACAATGACGACAATCATAGTAACACTCATGGCAGGTTTATCATGTGTCAGGACTCAGCCTGCTTTACTGCATTTAACCCTCAGAATGACCCGGTGCCATTGTATTATCTCCATGGTAGAGGGGACAAAACTGAGGCCCAGAGAGGTTCTGTAACTTGATCCAGGACATACAGCTAGAATCCAAGGCCCAGCCACTTTGCTGTGGCTGAAGTTCATCCCCCAGGCGCTGAGTGCTGGGAGCCCAGGACTCCCCGAGGGCAAAAGACAGCTGTGGAGAGGAAGGCAGGCCTCCTTGGAAACCCTGCAGACCCTTTCCTGCCCAATCCCTCTCCGCAGGGAGCGGGACTTCTGGCCGCAGAGTCCGCCATGGTGGCTGAGGGAGTTAGAGGGAAGTGACACAGGGTCAGCCAGTAAAGAATCTCCACACTGTTTTCCAAAGTGGCTGCACCAGCTTGCGTTCCCACCAACAGGGGAAGAGGGTTGAGTGAAGTAAGTCAAACAGAGAGAGTCAATTATCATCTGGTTTCACGTGTGGAGCATTAGGAAAAAGATGGAGGACATTGGGAAGAGGAAAGAAAGGGTGAATTGGGAGAAATCGGACGGGGAGACAAAACATGAGAGACTGTGGACTCTGAGAAACAAACTGAGGGTTTTGGAGGGGAGGAAGGTGGGGGGTTGGGTGAGCCTGGTGGTGGGTATTGAGGAGGGCACGTATTGCGTGGAGCACTGGGTGTGGTGCATGAAAAATGAATCTTGGAACATTGAAAAAATAAAAAACAAAATTTCCTAAAAAAAAAAAGAAAAAACAACAACAAATGCAAATGAATAATACGCGTATGAAAAAGTCCCCAGTCTCTCTAATGATTAGAGGAATGTGGAAGAAAGCAAAGATGACCCGCCTGCTCCACCACGCACACCTTGCACACCTTACCCCTGCTAGAGCCTCCGTGCTGCTCTCCGGAGGGAACTGTGCCCCATCTCACCCTCTCCTCTCGCGGGGAGAACAGGCCAGGAGGTCTTCTCAGGGATGATTTCAAGTGTGTGCATGGAAATGTCCAATGTGCATCTCTTCCCATCTAGGAACTCCTCTCCTGGGAATTTTATTTTTGAAGCTTTTCACAGATGGATGTGTGAGAAGGCTCAGGGAGCTTCCTACCAGGGATGTGGGGGAGTAACTTGCATATTCCTGAGTGAAACACTCAGTAAATAAGCAGTGGCCCGTGGCGATCACAGGACAGTGTGCCACTGATAAAAGGGATGAGTTCGATCCCGCAGGTCACCCTGAAAGATGCGGACGATGCGCTGGAGGGGGAGCAGGTGGGGACCACGTGATGAAATCTGACGTCACATACCTTGTGTATGCAAATATATGCTCTGCGTGTTTACATGTATGGAGCGAAATACACACAAAGAGAAAAGAGGGGAAGAAGATCAAGAGGACCAATGAGAAAGAAGCAAACAACAGAAATGGGGACAGAGAGAAGAACAGGAGAAGAAAGGGGACCTGGGAAGACATCCATCCGATCAGGTTAACAATCACCTTAAAATGGGTAGATGTTTCCTTTTTCTTTTCTCTTTTTTTTTTTTCCATACTCTCCTCTCTCTCTCTTTCTCTTTTTTGCTCCCTTGTCCCTATTTTCTCATTTTTTCAAGGAAATAGACATTTGTCGTTATAAGAAGAAAGACATGAAGCCAACAAAAGTAATCTCTAAAAGAACAGAACTCTCCCAGCTTACCCACCACCCACCCCCAGGGCCAGCAGGAGGCAGCAGCAAGGCCAAGGCTCAGCCCTCGCCCAGGTGCTGGGGCAAGAAAGACGGACTTGCAATATGTGTGCCCCTCGCCTTAAACTCCAAGGAGCTCCCAGCCCCTCTGCAGGTCTGCAGGAAGCATAACCCATTGTTCTCTCCTCAAATGTTGCCAGTGAGGCAGACTGCCCCGGGCCAGGCCAGGAACTCTACAGAACGCTCATCTGTGCCCTCGCTCCTGGAACCCCTCATGGGTACAAAGCACACAGTCTTGGGAGTCACGCAGCCAGGGTTCAAAGCTACCATCTGAGTGACCTCCTCCTAGAGCCTCAGTTTCCTTACTTGTCAAAAGGGAATGATAATAAGCCCACACAGAGTTGTCATGAGGAATAAATGAAATAAGATTGTAAGGCACCAGGCACTAGGCAATCGCTCCATAAACAGTAGCGTTTATGACTAAGTCACCTCCTCAGACCCAGACGACGTCACGGAGCCTTCGACTGGCTCAGTCCTTCTGCGGCTCAGAAGAACCCAGACACCCCCCCTTCCCATACCCATTTCTAAGAGCCATTCTAACAAATTACCACAAACTGGGCGGTCAGACACAACAGAAATGTATTCTCTCACAGTTCTGAAGGCTAAATCAGAAACCAAGGTGTGGGCTGGTGGGACTCCCTCCAAAAGCTCTAGAGAAGAGTCCTTCCTTGCTTCTCTCTAACTTCCAGTTGCCAGCACTCCTCGTTTCCTGGCTTGTGGACACATCACTCCAACCTCTGCCTCCCTCTTCACACGACCTCCTCCACGTGTTGGTGCCTATGTGCTGCTGCTTTTTCTTCCAAGGACAATAGTCATGATGGATTTAGGATCCAGTATGACCTCATCTTAACTTTACTAATTATATCTCTAAACAGCCTCTTTCCAAATAACATCATATTCTGAGTTTCTGAGTGTACATGAATTGGGGGGGGAATGTTATTTAACGCAGTCCACCATCCCCCCCCCCCCCTAATGCTTGGGATTGTTGTCAGCAAGCCCAGGGAGCTATCATTCCTTAACCCTTGATGATGGGCCAACTGAGCGTGCCATCCTGCCTTGGGCCCAAGAGTCAGCTTACAGAGGTCAAAGGGCCTTTATTAGCAAACCCTTATTACAAGGGGCCCCCTCCCCTCTGGCACCAGACACTCCAGTCCTTGAAGTGGCCCATGGTGAGCCTCCTGTCTACAAAGGCTTCTGGTGTTGGTGGACAGGTGACAAAGAAGAGCTTTAGCCCATGCTTCCTAGACCTAGAAGCCCTGAGGCCATGGGTGGGGGGGGCGGAGGATTGCTTCTTCCTTCCTGGGTATGTTCACGGCATGGGCTCGAGCAGAATCAAGCAATGCACACGTAGTGGGTCTCAAATACACTGCTATTTACCTAGGATGCTATTTAACCTGCCCAACGAACTATTGAGTAATTGTCAGCCTAAAGTAAAGGACAAGGAACCAAGAATCAGAGGGTGTAACTTGGCCAAGATCACAGGCGAGTAAATGCTAGAGCTGGGATATCAGAAGTCACAAACGTAGACACTAAGTAGCCATTGCCAGAGCCTTCAAGAGTTAATGAACAGTAAATCTTGTAACACTGAAAAAATAAAATAAACATATTTGGGGGGGAAAAAAAGAGTTAAATGAGAATGTGGATGCGAAAATGCCCGGCACACAGGGGGTGGCCAGGAGAGTCTGGCTCTCTGAGAAATCCCCATCTGGTTCCCCCAGCCCCCACCCCCACCGTAGCTCTTAGCTTTAATGGCCCAGGGACGAGGAGATGGCCATACAATTTGGGTCATGCTACATAAGTTTGTTGCTTCCTCTCTAATGGCCAGAGGCCACAGACGGGAGGAGCCGGGGCAGTGACACGGGGGCCTTCCTTACTCAGGCACACTGCCCGCCTTCTGCATCCTTGCTGGGATGGAAACCTCCTCTGTCCAGCCTGTGAGGAGACGGCAGCCTTCTCCCCAACCTCAGTGCTTTGCACAGGTCACTGACCTTCAGCCTATGGTCACTGGGCTGCAAAGGACCTGTGCTGTCCCCAGCGCGGACCAGCACACTTACCAGGTCTTCCCGGGGCCCCATGGTTCCTAAGGACCCTCCTCCCCAACTATGGCTGCCAGGATCGAGAACAGTCGTCAGAGCTCCCAGCCCACAGCACCAGAGAAAATAAAGGGGACAGAACCTCTCGATGTCTCAGACCCAGGCCTGCCACAGATTTATATTTCCTGTGGACAACCAGCCGGTAGCTTTACCTTGGAGAAAAGGCTCAGAACAATGGAGAGGGAGAGCCTGCTTCTGCGCCTGGTGACGGAGAGCGTGGGAAGCGTCAGCTCACAGCCGCCCAGAAGTGCTGTCCGTTCACCCACAGCCAAGGCCGCGAGTCCTGCTCCCACCACTGAACACTGCACACCTCAAAGCACCCCTCTCCCTCTGAGCCTCAGTTTCCCCTTCTCTTCCCTGAGTTCTGGCCAAGCCCCAGGAAATCCAGGCCCTTACGCCCCTCAGCTGCTCACCCCGGAAGAGGAAAGAGTGGATGAAATGAACCCCCGAGCTCCTTTTAGCTTTGACCATCTGTTTTACATCCACGATCATATTTTGAGGCCCAACAGAACCCCGAGAGGTGGATTAGGATGGCTCCTCCACCTCCCAGAGGATGGATGCAGGGACTGAGGCCCTACCTTAGTGACAGAGCAGGTGGGAGGGACCAGGCTAGTTCCTCGAGCTCCTGTCATGGGGTGTCCGTGAGAGCAGATCGGGATAGCGTAGATTCCCCAGCCGCCCAGATCTGGGGTCTTAGCTCGGGCTGCCGTAGCAAAATACCATGGACCGGAGGGCTTAAACAACAGACGTTTCTTTATTATGTTCTGGAGGCTGGAGTCTGAGATCGGGGCACCAGCGTGCTCAAGTTCTGATGAGAGCTTCCCGTTCCTGACTTGCAGATGGTCACCTTCTCACTGTGACCTCACACGGCAGACAGAGAGAGGCATTTCTGGTGTCTTCCTCTTCTTATAATGCCACAGTCCTATTGGATTGGGACCCCACGGTTACGACCTCATTTAACCTTAATTACCTTCTAAAGCCCTGTCTCCAAATACAGTCACACTGGGGGTTAGGGCTTCAACGTATGAATTTGTGGGGGCAGGGGGTACAATTCAGTCGAGGCTGTGTGGGAGAGAAACTACTGGCACGAAGAGGGACATGGCATGAACTTGGGGCCCTGAGCACGGAGAGGCAACTCTTACATCCAGCTCGTCCAGTCTGGGGTCCCAGAAGCTGGACTTGTAGGAGAGAGAGGACGCCACAGACCAGAAAACCATTGTGCGTTTTGGAAAGTGGCTGCCTGGGTCCAAACCCTGGCTCCTGTCCCTGTCCCTGTCCCCGAGGGCTCAAGTTTCTCGTCACGTGTATAATGGTGATCACCTCACCCTCCCCACTGATCACATGAAGCCCTAATGAAGTACAGCAGCCTGTCTGAGCACACGGGGCGCCCCGAGTGGCACACGCCGGATGACCGTAGGTGACTCGGGGACGAGGCCTTCAATGACGCTGCACTCGGGGTGAGAGCTTGCCTTTTCCCCGGCCGGGCCTGGTTTCAGCTGAGGAGAAATCCCCAGCTGGGCTCCCGCCGGTCCTCAGCACCTCCCTAATCCGGCTAATCTTCCTTCTCCACACGAGCTCACAGCCCTTTGAGGAGAGGATATCCAACAATAATGGAATATCAGTTTGTTCTGTTGTGTTTATTTGCACAGTTACCTTCTCTCTATAGCAAGTGACGCTGGTCCACTTTCCCAAGGAAGGACATAAAGGTCAAATCTGTTTACTGCAGACCGCCGTGGGCCGGTGTCAAGAAAACATGTTAAGTGAATGAGAGCACAGGGAATACACGATTGCAGCTCAAAACAGACCAAAACAAAACAAGTAAAAGTAGTGCCTGAGCGAGGATCGTGGGCCGCTCTGCGTCGCTGGAGGGAAAGTGTCGGACCGGCTCCTGTCCTGACAGTTGCCTGAAATGGCAGCTCTCTTCTGGCCCTTTCCGGGAGGGGCCGACCCCGTGAGTGCCTGGCTGGAGCGGGTGGTCCAACCCGTGAGACCTCCAGGGGTCTCTTTCATCAGACCTACAGAGCGACTTGCGTTCTGGAAGGGGTAGGTCGGCCAGCACCTGTGGGAGACGTTGCCGGCGGTGATAAAGGCCCTCACCTCAAGCAAGCCTGGTCTCTCCTCACCTGCGCGGATCCTCCCCTTGACCTGCTCTCAGCAAGAAGCCACAGATAAGGCCTTGGCTTCCTGGCCCTGCCCCCAGACCGGGGCCTCAAGGAGCCTGCAGTAAGCAAGAATCTGTGGGGGCCGCCCTCACTGTGGGTGTGTTTGTTTGTTTTTTAAGAGAGAGAAAGAGCGTGAGTGTGGGGGGAGGGGCAAAGGGAGAAGGAGACGCCCCACCAAGTGGGGAGCCCAACATGGGACTCGACCCCAGGACCTGGGATCATGACCCAAGCTGAAGGCCGATGCTTAACAGGCAGAGCCACCCAGCACCCCCATCCCTCCCACCCCTGCTCAACTGTTTTCTAATGAGCCCGTGGAAAGAACACAATTGGCACCATCGACTGGCTCCCTGGGTCACAAAGACAAGGAGCAAAAAAAAATATGTCCTTCAAAAATGATTGGTCCTACATCAGATCCCTTAACACTGTGAACACGACAGTAACCCCCAGACAGATCCACGGACTCAAGGCAAGTTTTGATAGGATCCCTGACGAGTACTTGGTGGAAATTGACAAGCTGATTCCTAAATCATATGGACCTAGAAGGAATCCAGAACAGACAAAATAATCTTTAAAAAAAGAGAGAGAGAGAGAGAACGAAGTAGAAGAACTTCCACCACCTCCTGATCTCAAACCTTACTATAAGCCACAGTAATTAGGACAGCGAAGTACTTACACAAAGCTAGCTGTAGGGACCAATGAAACAGAGTTGAGAGACGTATATATCTGTTGTCCCTCATTTTGACAAGGTTACAAAGACCACTTGACGGAGGGGAAAAAAATATTTTCAGCAGCGGGGCGCCTGGGTGGCTCAGTCGTTAAGCGTCTGCCTTCGGCCCAGGTCATGATCCCAGGGTCCTGGGATCGAGCCTCACATTGGGCTCCTTGCTCGGCAGGAAGACTGCTTCTCCCGCTACTATCCCCTCTGCTTGTGTTCCCTCTCTCGCTGTGTTTCTCTCTGTCAAATAAATAAAATCTTTAAAATATATATATATTTTTTCAGCAAATGAGGCTGCAACAGCTCGACATGAGTGAATGAATAAAATTGAACCCTTACCTCACATAATATACACAAATTAAAGCAAACAGGATCAAAGACCTAAGTTTTTCTCATTAATACTTATTAATAATATATAATATATTATAATATATACATATATATGTATAACATATATATTATAATATAATAATATATTATTAATATAAATATTATTTGTTTCAGGGGTACAGGTCTGTGCATCACCAGTCTTTTTATTTTTAAAGATTTTCTTTTTTTCTAAAGATTTTATTTCTTTTTTTTTTTTAAGATTTTATTTATTTCTTGGACAGAGAGAGAGAGATCACAAGTAGGCAGAGAGGCGGGCAGAGAGAGAGGGGAAGCAGGCTCCCCGTTGAGCAGAGAGCCGGATGCAGGGCTTGATCCCAGGACCCTGAGATCACGACCTGAGCCAAAGGCAGAGGCTTTAACCCACTGAGTCACCCAGACGCCCCTTTTTAAAGTTTTTATTTATTTATTTGACAGAGAGAGAGAGATCACAAGTAGGCAGAGAGGCAGGCGGGGGTGGGGAAGCAGGCTCCCTGCTGAGCAGAGAGCCCGATGTGGGGCTCCATCCCAGGACCCTGAGATCATGACCTGGGCCGAAGGCAGAGGCTCCAACCCGCTGAGCCACCCAGGCGCCCCTATGTGCATCACCAATCTTACACAATTCACAGAGCTCACCATAGCACACACACTCCCCAATGTCCATCACCCAGCCCCCCATCCCTCCCACCCACCACCCCTCCAGCAGCAAAAGACCTAAGTTTAAGAACTAAAAGTGCATGAATCTAAGTAGTAGGCATAATAAACTTCACTGTCTCGGATTTGGCAAAGAATTCTTTGATCTGACCCCAAAAGCAAAAGCACCAAAGAAAAAGACAGATCAATTGGACTTAACCAAAATTAAAGACTGTGTGCTTCAAAGGACACCAAGAGAGTGCACAGACAGCCCACAGAGTACGAGAAAATATTTGCAAATCGTGTATCTAATCAGGGACTTGCATCTAGAATGCATAAAGAACTCTCATGGCTCAAAAACAAGAAAGACAACCCATTTTTTAAACAGACAAAGGATTTGAATAGATATTTCTCTGAGGAAGATTTACAAATGGTCAATAAGAACGTGAAAAGATGCTTACAAACATTAGTCATCAGAGAAATGCAAATCAAAACCACAGTAAGATACCTGATGGCTAGATTCACACCAAACAC
>JAQQSY010003764.1:0-12743 GCA_028646535.1 Procyon lotor
ATTACTTGCTTTCTATAATCTGTTTCCACCTAGACCATGAGGATTAACAAATGCATTGCTTAATAGTCTAAGACATTATGTTGGAGGCTTTCAAGATCTTTCATAAAAATGGCTTCTGCTGTATCAATCACTTCAAGGAGTCTTGTTGAAAGACTCGTCTAATGGGCTAATAACAGGCTAAAGGCATTATACAGCCTTAACCAAATCTACTACACCTACATGTTGTAACTGAAAAATGATCTTTACTGGTTTTCAATTATCCCTTCATCTCTGTTTTATATTTGCCTTGAGGTTCAGAGGTTTATTTTTTTCCCTGAGGCAGTGCAGTATATACACTTAGTTTTTCTTTTTCTTTTTTTAAAAAGGTTTTATTTATTTATTTGACAGAGGGATCACAATTAGGCAGAGAGGCAGGCAGAGAGAGGGGGGAAGCAGGCACCCCCCGGCCCCCCGAGCAGGGAGCCTGATGCGGGGCTTGATCCCAGGACCCTGAGATCATGACCTAAGCTGAAAGCAGAGGCTTTAACCCACTGAGCCACCCAGGCGCCCCTATTTTTCATGTTCTGAATAGAGAATTCTTCATAGAGAGGACTACCTATGGGGAGATGCAACTTCTTCTGGAGAGGTGTTAAGGGATAGGTTCTGTCACTAACAGTGGTCATCAGCCTCACAAGCCCATTTCACAGAAGAAAGTCTTCCAAACATGCCAGCTCTTTGTTTTCCCTCCCATATTTTTCTGTTCCTTCTCACCTCGGTGTGATTCCACTCTAGTTGAGATTGTCAAGAAACTTCTTTTTTCTGAGGGTTGGTAGGGGAGAAGAGAGATGTATTTCTGTATTATTGACCTTAAATAACTTTCCAAGGTGCTTACTGCACAGCATTTGTCCCTTAACATGTACATTAAAATAATAGTTTTATCATAAAAACAAATTAGCAATGAATGATTAAGTGCAGGAGTAATGTTCCCTCCCTTAGAAATAGTATGTAGTCTGGGACCTCTCTCTCTCTCTCTCTGAGCTATATCAAAAGTTACTGTTCCACAAAACTCAAAGATAAGTGCTGGTACCTGAAATGGAGACAGAATTGGAATGGACTTCCCTAGGAGGTTGTGGGTTTCTGGTCACCCCCCATGAATTCTTTGTAGATTACCAACGTGTACTACAAGAAGAAATTGAAGCCAAGTGGGGCTAATAATCTCACATGTCACTCTATAATGCTAAACTTACATATGGTGCCAGTCATCCTGGACTCCTTTTATCTCAGTGTAACTTTTCTTTTCTCCACTATTAGCTCCCTGCCTCCTCCAAGACCCTTCCCAAAATCATTGTCTGAGGAGGTTGTAGTAACCAGAATGGGTGAAGGAATGTCCAAGGTGGTGATGTTGGGCTGAAGCAGTAGACTTTAAAAGAACTTAAATATATCCATACAATAGACGATTATTCAGTGTTTAAAAAATGACTTTCGGACACGTGCTGCAAACTAGGTGAAATGTGAGGACCTTCTACTAAGTGAAATAAACAGAAAAAGAAAAATGATCCCATTTAAATGAAATAACTAGATTCACAGAAAGTAAAATGGTAGTTTTTAGGGGCTGTGGGGAGGGGTATATGGGTAGTTGATGTTTATTCTCTCCACCCTTGCTTGCTTTTTCTGATTATCCACTTCTTAGATACTTCTAGAGTATATTCCACATTCTACATAACTGACTCTTACTCCAGACCCTCTTAGACTGCTATAGAACAGTCTTCATATTGGGATGGGTTGTAGTGACCCAAATTTTTCATGGGACCCAAAGAGCCCTCTGGAGGCTTGAGTTTTCAGGGAACCAGCTGTGGGACCAGCCCCTAGATGGGTCAGAAACTATAGGAGCAAGAGGTTACCTGCTACATGAAAAGGATAAACACATTCCTTTATTCCACTCGAATCACACATATCTTTACTTAACACCTTCTGGTGACTTCCCTTCTCCCTTGCATTAAAAACCAGAGTCCTAATGCCTTCAAGGCCCCGCTTCTGATGCCTCTCCTCCAGCCACACTGTCTCTTCATTATTCCTCAGTCACCAGGCACACTCCTGCATCTCGGCTCTTGCTTTTGTTCGTCCCACTGCCTGGAACGTTTCTGCCCCGAAAGACCCTTGTGGCTTTCTCATTCATCCCCCTCATGTCTTTATGCACATGCCACTTCAAGTACACCCCCTTAGGCCACCCTATTTAAAATTAGAAGACCTGCATCTGGCACTCCATATAAAGTTTCCCTGCCTTCTAGTCTCCATAGTGCTCCTCACCATCTTGCAGAATATATGATTTACTTACTACTTATGTATGTGTATTGCTGTACTGCCTCCCTGACAGATGTCAGGGATTTTATATTTTTTATTATTTCTGTTTTCTCTTTGCTTAGAGTGATGTGCGGTCCACATTCAACAAACTCTTGAGTTACTAAGTACAAAGATGAACTAGTGTCTGCTTGCCAGAATGGTTAGAAATTCTAGAGCTAAACAGAAAGCTCTTTCCCTTTAGAATAGAATTACAAATGGAAGCTGTATGGATCCACAAAAATCCCAGAACTCTAGGATAACTCTAAAGGATGTTAATCTCTATTGTTGGCAATAGTAGTAATGCCAAAGTCACTAAACTCTCAAGTGAACCATGATGAACCTATCTTTTCCGGAAAACCCACATCCTTTGGGAAATCAATGGAATTAGTCACCGTATTAACTGCAACAACCCAGTGATACAAATACCACAGGCATCTTGTGGCACTCTCCCTTGTGAATAAGATCAGGGGAAGATAGAATGATTTACAATTCATGAAAGCTGCAATTTTTTTAAAGATTATTTATTTATTTGACAGAGAGGAGAGAGATCACAAGTAGGCAGACAGGCAGGCAGGGTGGGGAAGTGGGGGAAGCAGGCTCCCTGCTGAGCAGAGAGCCCAATGTGGGGCTCAATCCCAGGACCCTGAGATCATGACCTGAGCCAAAGGCAGGGGCTTTAATCCCCTGAGCCACCCAGGGACCCTGAAAGCTGCAATTTTTAACCCCTGCCACATGTCAAACACTACACTGGTAGTTAAGTTCACTTTAACGCACCAACCCACTAGTAGATGTAATATTATCCAGAAAAAACTGAGGTTGAGAGAAGTTATCTTTCCAAATTTATACTCCCAGGTAGTTCAAACTTAGGTTTTCTCAATCCAAAATCCAAAGCTATATTATATTATGCTGTACTGCCTCCTTAAGTAATAAAAATCAGACCAATTGGGATTTTTTTTTTTTTTGCTGCTGACACCGAACTAGATTTGAAATTATCAACCTTCTAAAACTACTTTTTATCTGGATTATTAAAAACACTGACTATAGCGATGGAATTTTTCCACAGTAGAGAGAAATGATATTTTAAAGGTTGCTATCTTTTCCAATTCATTTTTTTTTGAAAATCATCTTGGCTTATCACTGGGGAAAATCTCTAAGCAATAAAAGAAATGCAATGAAAAGAAAAGACAATATATCATAAAATGTGTTTTGCATGTTGATAACATGGGATTCATTCATTACTTATGATAAGTGTGAAAACTGTTTTGGTGAAATTCATGAATAGGACAGTTTTAGTCAGTCCTTAACCATTAAGCTGGTTGAATACCTTGTTGAAATGTATAAGGCCTTGGGGCAGTTTTTCAAATATAATTAGATTTGTAGTTTATTAAAGTACAGATTTGAAGTTATCTAGTATCTATAATGTATTTTCAATGATCAAGTGTTGGGAAACTCTTGGAAAGAGACTTGGAAGAAAGTGACAATATGTTAGTGAGCATCAGAGGAAAGACTTATCTTAGAACAGCCATTATAACTTAATCTATTCCATTTTTCCTCCCCAGATAAACTATCCGGCAAATATTTCCAGCTACTTATAACTGAAACAAATAAGCTGGTATATTCTTTTCCCACCTTAGGTACTGCTCAGTTACACCTATATTCTATTGCTTTGTCTCTTAATTAGCAATTTCTATAGTTTGAGTGATGACTGGCAGCCATAATTTAATCAGGGAATATCTGCATTCCCTGGTAACTAGCATAATCTGAACTTGATTCTCTTATGTATCTGTTTCCATTTGGTAGAGAGAATTCTGGGCTGTATGTCTGCAGCATAAAAAGTGAGGAATGCAAGAAAAGCCTGGAGAGGAAAGCAGAGGCCCACTGGCATAGTGTTTTGCAGGTTATGCAAAGAACTTAGAGAATTTTATCTTTTTGTAAATGGAAAGATACTGAATAGTTTTAAGCAAGGAGGGACAGGATGCTATTTACATTTTTTCCCCAAAGATGGCTTCCCTCCCTTGTGCGGCGCAGATTGAAGAGAGCAGGATGGGAGCATAGAGACCAGTTAGGAGGCTCGGGAGTTGACCAGAAAAGAGAGAGCCAAGGAAGAGCACTGGTGATGAAGGAAGAAAGATTCAAAGTCAGAACTAGAGGCTGAGTGCACTACATTTGGCAATGAACTGGATGTTTGAGGAAGAAAGAACTTTGAAAGACACAACCCTGATTTCTGGCTTGGGATATGGATGGATAATGGAGTACCACTTAACAAACCCAAGAAGTGGTGGATTTGAGGAAAAGATAATTTTGTTGTTGGATATTATGCTTGCTGTGTTTGGGATACATTCAGGAAGACCTAACTAGTCATGTGGTCAGATAGCTGAGCAGGAACTTGGAAGAGAAGTTTTAGAGATTAGTTTTGGGGAGTTAGCAACATATAGATGTGTCAGAGTAAGAGGATGAGATGAGATGAGATTGCCTAGGAAAGAGTTATGGAATGAAAAAGAAGGCCCTAAAACATAACATTTAGAGGCAGGTATGGGAGACAGATCCACGGTTACGCCTGTGTTGCTCTTCTTTTAACAAATGCTCATTAAGTACCTTATCTGGAGCCGGGCGTGCCAAGATGCTCAGGGAGCTTGCACTGCAGACAGGGAGACAGCAACAGGAAGAAAGCATTACCACCCAGTGCTGTGTTTATGACCTGTGTATTACACTTGTGTAACGCACAAGCAAGGGCTAGGAGTACTCCTGTGGCACTGTGACATACAATGTACAATGCTGCCCTCTGTCTGGGTAAGAAAGAGATCAGAGGAGCCTTTACAGAAAAGCCCCCTAGCTGGGTGTTTCAGGATAAAGGGAACACTTCAGATGAACGAGATGGGAAGGATTTTCATTGCAGAAGAAACAAAGACAAGAAGGGATGAGTCAGCATACCACTCCCAGGGAAATAAAAGGGACTCGGGTGCGGCTGAAAAGCCAGCATGTGGGTTGGGTAAGGGAGGCAGGAGAGGAGGCTGGCTAGCACTTAATTTCAAACATGATGCAAAGTTGCTGAGGGGAAAACGAGAACCTTCAGTAGTGGCTGGCAGGAGCAGGACTTCAGTAAGTATTGACTGAATGCATAATCAGATTGATAGTTCACAGAGACCCTACTGGTGGCAACAGAGACTATATTGGCTTGAGGAGAGGGGCATGTAGGAAGCCTCCAAGTGGAGGCTCCAACAGAGCCAGCTGAGTCATCAGACCTGGAGGGAGAACAGGCAGGTGTGTTGAAGAGCTGCTGACCTACCCTGAGGATTACCATTATTCTGCCAGACACAGAGAGACGTGGGGCCAGGGCGACACACACAGCCAGAGAGACAGAGACATGCAGAGCCAGGGAGACATACAGAGACAGAAAAACAGACCTACACACGGAGCCAAAGCAACACACACATGCCAGAGCCAGAGAGACAGACAGATGGGCAGAGGGAGGCCAAGATGAGGAGACACACACACACACAAACACACACACACACCGACCCTCCAAGGTTTAAGGAAACTGATTCAACGAATATTTGTTGAATGCCTACCAGAAGCAGAGCTGGTTGTTGAAGATTCCAGGGGATGCAAACCCTCACACATGCAACAGGCCTACCCTTAGCAGGGGAGAGCAGTGGAAGAGTTGTCTTTCCTGTTGACTTAGAAAACCAGCTTTTCTGAGATGTCTCACCTTTTAGAGAAAGGAAAGGATATTTTTAAAATTTCTAGGTATATGATGCAGATGTTGTTTTGTTTGGCTTTTTGTTCTTTGTACTATTTAAGGATTATCTGGTTACATTTATTCTCCAGCAACATGGAGTTATTTTCCAGAGGTCCACAATGGTTGGTTTCAAGACAGTCGCAAGGCTGTTATCACAAAGAACTTGATTTTTTTTTTTTAACCGCTGTGACTTCCTATCATTAAGTGTCTTTAAAATCTATCTTGTCAATTTATTTTAGTATTCTTTCTGGAGGGAAATAGATGAAGAGTCCTATATTTTTGGCCTCTCTCTATCCCCAAATCCTTCCTCTCCCTCTGTAGCCACCTCACCCCAGTCCAGATTTGCAACTATGATCTTATTAGCCAGCATTTTAGCTCCTCCTACTCTGAATCTGAAGACACCATGTATTTAAGCAAAAAGAAATCTAATGGTAAGAGGTAGGGAAATGGGAAGTAGGTATAGATGATGGGGTAGTATTTTTCAATTTTTGGTTTTATATTTGAGAGGAGAGGAGGAGATGACATCATATTACCTCCATTTCCCCAGCTCAGTCAGTCTTTGATGTCAAACTACTTAGAAATATTTTGAATAGATCCAGAGGTCTAGACACAGGGGCCTATGCATTTGTTTCTGGCTCTCTGTTGTGGACCAAGAAAGGAACTCCACCAAACTTGTAAAGACCATCCTTAAAATCCCAGTGGCTATAGGCCCAGACAGAATCTCATTTGTATATGGCATTTGTGCTATGAAGAACCTTCATTTTCATTCTCATTCAGCCCTTCCAAGGCTCTGTTACACAGGTGAGGTTTCACCATTTTGTAAGGACCAGGTATGAGGGAAATTAAATGATTGAGCCAAACTTTGAAACCCATTTTGATGACCTGAACTCCAATGCTCCTTTCACTCAACATGGGTGGCATCAAGTCAGGTTTACAACTGGGCATCACACTGTGATAGCACATCACCAGGAGTCCTCTGAATTCTTTGTCATATGTTCTACATAAGTGATGAGTCATAAATGTCCTGTGTTTGGGGCTAACCAGTAATTGCTCTATCAATCCATGTTCCCTGTTATGTGACACTTATGGGGCTATGTGGAGGGAGAAGAATGGGATCCTGGGAGTAGAAATGTCTCAAACTACTTCACACCAGCAGGGTTTAGGGTTAGGGGTTTTATGCCTCTGACTGACTTGGGCCAGGAAAGGGCATCCCTGAAGCCCTCTCCTCCGGACTCCTTTTCTCACCCGACCCCATTTATAGCCTGTCCAATGCAGGCAAAACTGAAGACATAGTAGTAATAAGAACTCCTCCTGCCCACCCAGTTTGCTTCTCTGCTTCCACTGAGACTGGGAGGATTCCAACATGTACCAAAACTTATAAGCCTGGTGAAAATATGAGTATTTTATATCCAAGAAGGGGATGGATAAGAAATAACCTCAGGGAAAACAAAGCCAAGGATAATGTAAAGGAAAGATTCTTTGCAACGAGTTTTTTTTTTTTTTTTAACTCTTTACAGATACTTTATCTTTACTACCATGAGCTCCTCGGTGCTGAGTCTTTTCTTCTTCTGATTCACACAATAGTGGCTGTTTGAAAGTCAGGGATTTCGGAGATTAAGCATTCCTTTTTAATGATGCCATTACAGAGTCACGTGGGGATCTCCCTGTCATTTTCAGCTGAGTGCATCTTCTTCTCTTTCAGGCACTTCTGAACAAGCACTAAAGCCAGTCTGTGTGATCTCCCGCAAGATTAGAATGAGAGGAGGTTCACTTTTTCTTCATGGACCTTGATTAACGCAGAACCAAAGAATTCTAGCAGAAGAGAATGTTATTTTGAAGCAGTTTAGAGTAAGGACTGAATGTTTTTCATGGCCAGCTGCAAAGGGGTTTTAGAGTTAAGCTCAAGAGGGACATATATCTTTATATCTTTCCATCAAAATCCATTTCTCCTGCCTCTTAAAAGTTATGTATCTCACATCGGGCATTATCTTTCTTCAGCTCATTAGAGCAGGTGAAAACACAGAAACCACACTAATGGTAAAGTTGGGTCCCTGTTATCAGAGATTGAATTGCAGTTCTACCTGGATGATAGCAGCCAGAACACTTGTATATATTATTTCCCGGTATCTAATTTTATAAAGTAGAAGCATCTCATTCTGCAATTAGAATTCTTACTAAAAAGAAACTTCTGGCGTGTTGAAAGAATGTACTGCAGCAACATTCCAGACCATTTTTGATGCTTGAGAGATTAATGATTCTCTACCATTGTGTCATTTTATAATGCCCGTGTGTTACCTAATTTGATCCTACTGATGGTGCTGTAATGAATGAGCTTCGTTATTCATCACTTACAGAGATCACAAATGTGGAATCTTTGGCCTCAACCCGCAGCTATTAGTAAGAGAAAGCCAGGACTGGAATCCAAAATGTAAAACGAGGAGATGTGGATGGATCCAGCCACCTATCCTAGTTAGTCCTTGAAGCCTGGGGTCATGTAGAAAAAGAAGAGACCAGTTTAGATGGGTCAGAATGATTTCATGATACACACAGAACTGTTTCCAGCCTCATGGGACGTTGTCACAGAGATTTTATAGACATGTGCTCGTCCTGTACAAAAGGCTCTTCATCCATTGCCCTCAATCTTGATCCAGCTCATATAACAAAAGGAAGAAATGTGTGGAGTGGAGCAGTAGGGGCGTCAGTAGAGGGTTGAGGTTTCTGCTATCTGCCCTCAGGAGCCCTAACTTCTTTTTACATCCGATGTTGCACACTACAAATAAAGCCATTCATATTCTGAAAATCTCCCACTATTCCAGACTTCCAGAATCTTGCAATATTTTAAATCTGGTTTTCTTCTCAGCAGCTGGTACCCATACATCAGAAAGTCTACATTCACTTAGATTTTATTCAGCAAATGGGGAAAATTAAGTACTTAGTAAGAAGACACTAAGAAATGCAGCCTGGAGAAGGTATTGAAGAGTAAAAGTCCTTATGTAATTACAAAGCCATTAAGCTTCATGTAAATTCATTTGGGGATAGGAAGAAAAGAAATAGATTTCAGTTTTTGCCTTTGAACATAGCTGACAATTCTTTGACTCTACCACTTCTGTGTAGTTAATTTTAGACTGCTAATAATAACCTCCCCTTCCTGATTATTCTTAATTAAACTCAATCCCGGGCTATTATTAAATGCCAAAACTCTGCATCCTCAGAATATTCTTCCAGAAGGCTTTGACTTATAGGAACCTGACAAGATTATTCTCCACTCCCACCCCTGTAGGTTGCCTTGTACGTTAAATGCCCTGGACACTAAAACCTACCAAATTGCCCTTGGCAGACATCCAAGCAAACCTCTGTGCAATTTGGAAAAGACAACTGGACAAAAGCATTGACAGCAAGTGCACATGGGTTCATGTCGTGGTTTCTGTGTGTGAACATTGAGGTTGTCCTCATTGTGCAGCAGCCAGGAATTGTTATGAGAGCCTCAGTTAGCATCACCACCTCCCCTGCCACAGGAGTGAGGCTTAACAGCATGAACCAGTTAGCACATAGCATTCTTCCAGCACCGTCACTGGTTCAAGGGTGGGCTCTGCATCTTGCTTGATCTAACACTAATGAGGTTAAGGACTTCCTTTTCAGTAGCTGGAGAAGTACTCCCCCAACCCCCCCCCCTTTTTTTTTTGACAATGTGGTACATGAATGTAAGACCCAGTACTGCTGCAGCCATTCTGTAACCGTAAGGGAAGTTGGACAGAGTGAACAGAGGAATGCGGAGTGACAAAAATTGTAGAGAAATCGAGTTGGTACCCTGACCAAATTTTGCTGACCTATTGCTAGACTTTTCATTTACAAGCAAATAATTTCCCATGATGGCTCAGTACAATCTGAAGTGGGTTTTCTGTTCATTTGGAACCCAAAGCTTCCTAGCCAATGTGGTAATTACAAAATAATATTTCTTAGCCCCTGACACAAGTGTCCCAGAATTGGTTAAACTTATAGATCCAGACAGTCCTACTGCTAAAAAAGAAAACTCTGTCTTTCCTCCAGGAAAGCAACTCAAAGACCTAAACTGCCCAGTCCAATAGGGTCGCCATATACATTTAGTAGAGGAAATTTAAAAAGGCAGATCCAGGGCTTCTGGACTCTGTTGGTTCTTCAGTCCCCTGGGGAAATGACAAAACCTGGCTGCCTCACTCTCTACTTACTCGTTGTCCTCATTTCCCTTTAGCTGGTGCTCTTCTTTCTCAAAGGGTGGTTTGAAGTTTTGCCACTTTCCTTTGCCATTCCCTTGAGTTTTTACAGCCTTCACTACCATTGCCATTCAAGGAGACTTTTGTCAGACCGAGCTTAAGCTTCAACATGGTTCCTGTTTTCTAGAAATTTTCAGATTCAAGGAACAAGTCACAGGTGATTATAGCTACTCATTTCTCATGCTTATAGACCTAATAAACAATTTTGGACAAACTATTGACAGAGTACTCCTCTTTGCATACTGAATAATGATTGACAAAATTTAACCCTAATTCTCAGTGCTCTGTGAATACCGATAATCATTGCCTTGGTTTACCATTTCTTCAATCCTTAAAAGATAGAAATAATCAAATATTCTACCTTAAATTTAGCCAGTTACTAAAAACTCAAGACAATCAGGTAAGAAAATATGTAAAGCACTTTTAAAAAAGCTTGGTAATAGGGTGCTCGGGTGGTTCAGTTGGTTAAGCATCTGCCTTTGGCTCAAGTCACCATCTCCAGGTCCTGGGATTGGGCCCCTCATCAACTCCCTGCTCAGTGGGGAGTCTGCTTGCCCTCTACCCCACCCCATTCTTGTGTTCTTTTTCTCTCAAATAAATAAATAAAATCTTTAAAAAAAAAAAAACTTTGGCAATAATAAACTCAAATCTATTGGGTAGCGTTGTAATTTATTGTTAGGATTACAGTAAATAAACTTTGCAGCCACAGATTAGTCAGTTTAGGCAATTACTATAGGGCTAATTATTCTTCACAAAATCATATATTCACATGGTATTCAGAGGTCTCCAATAATATTTTTAATAAGTTCTAGGCATCGCTGTCAACATCCAAAAAAATTTTCAAGGAGAGAAAATACAGGAATTTATAGCTATTAAAATTTTGTACACCTATCTTACTCTACGTGAAAAACATTTTCAGCCTTTTTTATTGAACTAAAACTGACATATAATAGTTTCAGGTATACAACATAGTGATTTGATAATTACATACTTCACAAAATACTCCTCTCAGTACGTATAGCTTTGTTACCCTACAAAATTAATGTTATAATTGACTCTTTTCTATATCGCATTTTCATTCCTCTGATTTATGTATTTTATAACTGAAAGTTTGTACCTCTTAATCTCCTTCACCCATTTTACCCATCCCACCACCCACTGATCTCTGGCAACCATGAGTTTCTTCTCTGTATTTGAGTATATTTTGACTTTGTTCATTCATTTTGTCATTTGGATTCCACATAAAAGTGAAATCACATGGTGTGTCTCTTTCTGACTTATTTCATTTAGCATAGTATACCCTTCAGATCTACCTATATTGTCACTAATGGCAATATTTTATTCTTACAGGTAAGTAATATTCCATTATTTGTGTACCACATTTTTTATCCACTTGTCTATCAATAAAAACTTAGGTTGCTTCTGTATCTTGACTATTGTTAACAATGCTGCAGCAAACATAGAGGTGCAATAATCTTTTAAGATTGGTGTTTTCATTTTCTTCACTGTTTTGCACAGTGGCTGCATGAATTTGTATTTCCCACCAACAATACGTGAGGGTCCCCTTTTCTCCACATCCTCGCTAACACTTATTATTTCTTGTCTTTTTGATACTACCATTCTGACCGATGTGAGCTGATATCTCATTATAGTTTTGTTTTGCATTTCCCTGATGATTAGTGATGTTGAGCATCTTTTCATGTATCTCTTGGCCAATTTATTTCTTCTTTGGAAAAAAGCCTATTCAGGTCCTCTGCCCATTTTTTAATTAGATCATTTTTTTGCTGAAGGATACACACACACACACACACATGCTGGATATTAATTCCTTATTAGATACATCATTTGCAAATATCTTTTCCCCTTCAGTAGGCTACCCTTTTGTTTCCTTCACTGTGTAAAGGCTTTTTATTTTGCTATAGCCCTAATAATTTATTTTTTCTTTTGTTTCCTTTGAGGAGACCAAGAAAAATATTTCTAAGGCCAGTGTCCAAGAGATTACTGCCTATATTTACTATTGGTAGTTTTATGGTTCCAGGTCTTATAGTTAGGTCTTTGACCAATTTTGAGTTTCTTTTTGTGTTGGGTAAAAGGAAGTGGTCCAGTTTCATTCTTTTATATGTAGCTGTCCAGTTTTCACAATAGAATTTCTTGAAGAGAATGTCCTTCCCCTTTTCTATATTCTTGTCTCCCTTGTTGTAGATTAATTTACCATGTAAGTGTGGGTTTATTTCTAAGCTCTCTATTCTAGTCCATTGATCTATGTGTCTATTTTTGTGCCAGTGCCATGCAGTTTCAATTAACATAGCTTTATAGTATAGTTTGAAAGTTGAGAGAAATCAGAGGGAATCACTTCTCGGCCTTTTGGCTAAGATCAAGTGTAGAAATCAGAGAGGGAGATGAACCATGAGAGACTCTGCACACTGGGAAACAAA
>JAQQSY010003765.1:0-12743 GCA_028646535.1 Procyon lotor
ATGTCTTATTTATAATCATATAAAAATAAAATTGGATATTTTCAAATTTATAAAAGAATTTATATTTTACCACTAATGTACTATAAAGTTGAAACTTTTCTAAACTGTCAAAAATAGAAAAAAGGTTTTGATCAATAGTGCCAAAAAAAACTTCTGTTCTTTTTATATAAAATAATATATTAAAATTATCATATAAGAACAAAGAGCATGCAGTCAAGAAATATAGAAAAAAGAATAGAATTGTCAAATATATAGTTAATATAAAATTTATGTGGTTTTTATCTTTTGGTCTTGAGATCTCATGCTTGACAACATTTTATAACTTGTAATTTGTTATTAATATTTTATTGGCAAATAAATATTAACTTTTTGGTCTAATTTTGTATTAGCTTTCTAAAAGAGCATCTCTCAAGTGATACAAACTTATAAACGTAGTAGACTACATCTAAATTGGTTCCTACTTGGGCATGTGTATAAAATTGGTTTTATAGAAAGTTTTGGGGGTGCCTGGGTGATTCCATGGGTCAAGCCTCTGCCTTCGGCTCAGGTCGTGATCTCCGGGTCCTGGGATCGAGTCCTGCTTCGGGCTCTCTGCTCAGCAGGGAGCCTGCCTCCCCCTCCCCCTCTACCTGTCTCTCTGCCTACTTGTGATCTCTTTCTCTCTGTCAAATAAATAAAATCTTAAAAAAAAAAAAAAAAAAGTTTTGGGCTAGGGAGGTGAAAATAATATGAATTTACATACACTTTGGTTCTTCATTGTTAAAATTACATAAATGAATTTATGAACTAACATTGTTCTGTATACTAGTAGTTGGATTTGGATGATTTAAGAAACTGAATTAGTGTGAGAAATGTAGAGAATTCACTTGATTTTTTTTTTCATTGTTAAATGCCAGGACCTTGATAATTTTTTCTTTCGTAGGAACATTCAACAAGCTAAATAGTTAATAATGATACAATCCTTGAAAATGCAAATTCTTAAAAGTGACTTAGAAAATCTTACTTTACAAATGTGTTTTTTCAAGGAAGTGTCTTTTCTGAAGGCTTAAAGAATAATTTTACAAAAATTATTGATAAATGTAAGAATTAGAGAAGAAATTGTAAGGATTTTTCTAAGGAAATTTGACTGTCCATAGTCAGATTTAGGCTATGGTATTGTGTTATACTATATAGATAAATGAATTATCTGTCTCTGCATAGATACTGTCTGTACTATAGATTCTATCTACCTATAGATAGTATCGACCTATCTATCTAGTATTATAATATCCATGTGTACATATGTGTGTGTATATATACATATAGTATTATGTTATTAGCATTATTAAGTCTAAACCCTATATTTACATGATTTCCATGGGCATATGCCTGGCAGTGTAGCCATATTTATGCTACTTAACACATTTGAACATTTATATATGTATTATTACTTAGCAAATCACATGGATTTTTCCTTTTACATAAAGAGAGTGTGTTGTTGTACCAAAGTGATCCCAACTTATCTGCAAAGTAGAAAGAATGCATTGAATTCTTCTGTAAAACCTGTACATAAGTAATATTCCATCAGAAAACCGTTGTAGGCACCATAAATAACAGGAATGTAGAACTTGAACAAAACTGATAACAGCTAGCCCAGAGAGTTAGTGGAAGTGAAGAAATTACATGCTTATGCTCAAATTATATCAAAATAACATTCCCTCAACTCTGAGTGCATGATAACCACTGAGACTTCGAACCTCAGCCTCTTTGTATTTACTCATGTTTAAAATTGTAATAGAAACAACTGCTTCATAGTATTGTTAGAGGAACTAGGAGTAAAATATCTAGAAAATATTTGTTATGTTTTCTGATGTTATAGACCTCAGAAAATGATAATCTAAATGGCATTTTATACATTCCTTTGTGGATTGTTTCTGTAGCAAGATGTTTTTATTGATGGTAAGCCTTGGGAATACAGGAGTTAGTATAACTGTGTTAACCTAAATCCTGATTCCATAATTCCATTAGGAACTTACCAAAATCCTAAGAGTAGTGGAAGAGGATGGTATTAAATATCTGTAAGAGAGATCACACAGAATGTTCTCACATAAAATTGGAGGAAACTTGATGTGCACCTGAGCCTACAAATAGACCATTAATACAAAGCAACATGGAGATGTATTTTTTAATAGTAAGCAGCTCCTTTTCCTTCTCATGTTTTGCATTCATTTGGGAAGTGAATAGCAAACCAACTCCTCTCCACAGGGAGAAAAAAAAAAGTGATATTTAAAGAGGGTAATAGACCCATGATTAAAAAGATAAGCTATAGAATTTAAAGCTGTCAATTCTCACATAAATCTGATAAATGCAAATGGGAAAGTAAAACAAAAAACAAAAAAAGAAAAAGCTTTCCTGTAACTGAAGATCATAGAGGTTTTAAAGATGGAAAGGCCAGTTAGGTCATCTTACCATCTCCTTGACAATATAAAACCACATGTTGCATTGACTAGAATGTCTTGAAAAGACTATTTTCAAGGACCCGAGAGATGGAAAACCCTTGACACTGCCTTTGAGAGTCAGTTTTCCTTCTGAACTCCCACTTTTGAAAATTTACTTAAATATACTTTCTTCTCCTCCCAAATTTCAAATTGGCACTAAATTTATAATTTAATAAAATACATTTTATGCTTGAAATTAAATGTTGTGTTCAAGATGTGGACATATATTGTGATAGTAATAGCTGGCATCAACAAACATGTATCACTGTATGTAATACAATCTGGACAAAGGACTGTTTGAAGCATTTTGACCTAACCCTTACAGTGGGAGGGAGAGGAAAGGAGATACCAGTTCCCCAGATTTTACCCAAGGCAACACTTGACTGAGATAACAGAGACTGATCCACATGGTAGTCATTAGCAAGCACTAGAATCGTGATTCAAACTCATGCCGGCCTGGTTTAATGGGTAGTTTTTTTAAATTGACATGAAATTGAAACTTTCTTTGACAGCGTCTTTATCAGTGATTACTTTCAGCTGTCTTCACATTTCTGCCTCAGAATGATACAACACACTGTGACAGATATGCAAATAGCACTTGAATAGAAAGGGAAAATTAAAATAAAACATTGTAACAAAGAAAAGGCTCTACAAAGCTGATCTAGTGAATAGCTCCTTTAGGGAAAGAACAATATTAGCACGTTCTTTCACACACATTTCAGAAGGAAATTTTGTTTTGAAAGTTTCTGTGCTAAAAAAAAAAAAAAAAAAAAAAAAAAAAAAAAAAAAAAGAAAGTTTCTGTGCTTAAACATAAATGGAATAGATGAAGAATTTGTTCTTTCCTCTTGATAAATTTCACTTATTTATGATCAAGTATATGGTCAGTTTCTATAAATGCTTCTGAATAAAAAGCATAGATTTTTTACATGAATTGGATTCACCATTCAGTTTATATGCATTAAGTCATGTTTGTTATTTGGCTTGTTAATATCCTATTTCCTTATTACTTCTTTATCTATAAATTAGCTAGAGAAATTTGTTAAAATATCTTAATACATTTGTAGATTTTTGTGATTTTCCTTTTTATTATCAACTTTTGCTTTAAATTTTTGAATCTCTATTAGTTTCTAGCATGGTGTATTTTCCTTGTAAACGTTTATCATTACGAAAACTATTTTTTTGTGGCCATGTCTGTCATGCATGGTCAAAATCTAACTTGTCAATATTAATAAAGGTACACTAATTTCCATGATATTTTTATATTATATATTTTCCATTCTTTTATTTCAACTCTTTTGCTTTGTTTTTGATGTGTCTCATAAACAATATCTAAATGAACTTCTTTCCTCCAATTTAATATTTAAATGAAGCAAATAACTCTTTTTTCCATTTGATGTAAGTACTTACATGTTAAGAGTTTAAATCTGAAATCTTATTTTGTTCTATCTATTGTACTGACTCAATTCCTTTATCTTTTTTTAGTTTATGGGTATGTTTTAATCATTTCATTTCTTCCCACTCTGTAATTTTAAGGTGTAAATTATAATTCTGTCTCTTAGTGTTTACCTAGAAATGATACCAGCTTTCTTAATTTATCAAACTTCAAAGTTAAATGAATCTTTTATCTTCCTATCTTAAATTAAAAGTACTTAATAACATTTCATTTCCAGTTACTTTACTCTTGACCAGTATTTTATTGCCTGTCATGTTAATCTACTCATGATTTTAAAAATATTATATATGACCATTTTATATATTTTTTCACAACTGTTAACATTTTTGTAATTTTCTTTTTTTTATCATTTTTATCATTTCAGACTGTTGAATACTGAATTATTTTTCCTTGAGATTTTTTTTTAGTGAATATCTGTGAGGGTTTTTTTTTCTCAATTATGTTTCTTTTTCTCTCATAATAAAATATTCATAATAATTTCATAAAAATAAAATATTTTCCAGAGTATAGAAATTATAATTTGGCTATTATGTTCTTTAAGCTCATTGAAGATATGATTCCACAAGTTTCAGCTTTTTGGGTTACTGTTACAAAGAATGCTTTTCGTTTAGCTACCTTGTTTTTCCAAAGCATTTGTTTTTTAACTTTTTTTAGGACATGTTATTTTCTTGTATGTCTTTCCAGCTTCAAAAACACAGGGGTATTTTCCCTCCTTCCTTCCCTTCTCTCTCCTCCTTTTTTTTCTGAATTTCCTTCTTCTCTTTTTCCTTTTTCTCTTTCTCTTAATCATTCTTAGGATTTTCTGGTAACCCATAATTTGAAGATCTTTTTCATGAGTAATGGAAACTTTTCTGCCATTATATCTTTAAATATAGCCTTTAGATCTTTCTCCCTGTCCCTTAGCCCTGTGAGTCTCCAATCCAACACATGTTACATATTCCCATTTTGCACTTCACATTTCTTATATACTCTTCTGTATTTTCTTTTTTAATCTCTCTTCTGTATTTTAGATTATTTTTTTCTGATTTATCTTCTGATTCATTATTCTGTCTTCTACTTTGTCCAGTGTGCTGGCAAATACATTGTGTTGACATTTAAATTTTTAATTTTTTTTTTATTTATAGAAAATTAGTTTGGTCCTTTTTTTACTCTTTTATGCCACATTTCACATTGACCTGTTCTTTACAATTATTTCCAACTTTGTCACTTGTTCCTTTAAATATATTAAGCATAGTCCATATTGACTTATTACAGTATCTGATGTATATATTACTGTATTTATACTGTCTCTTATATTTGCTATTCTTACATATTTTGCCTTTTTTTTGTTCTGTTTGTTTAAATGTTATCCTTAAGAAATAGCTATATATAGGTAATTCTAAAGTCTTAGAGTCAATGTCCTCTCCTTGCAGAGATGTTTTCTTTTAGTTCTTCCAGGTACCTCTGGGTGCTCCCAGTCAATCAAGTGATCAACTGGTAAATTGTCCAAAGTTGCCTAGGCTATGCATACCTACAATGCATGTGCACATGAGGACAAACCCAGGTATCCTTCTCTGCAGTATCTTAAGTCTGGGGACTGGGGGTGGAAGGGCTCCACTTTTAGGTCTAGTTCATTCTTACACTTAACCTGAGGTTGTAGATATTTGGACTTAATCCAATTAATTGGAGAGTATCTTATATGATTCCTCTTCAGTGGGCCCTAGACCATAATATATGTGATCATGACTTAATGAAGCTGTAAAACCAAAACTAAAGTGGCAATATCAACAAATAGCATTCAGAATAAAAGTGGACTTGTGTTTTCATAGTCAATTACTTCTCTGGGTTTGAATTTCTTATAAAAATTGTCCTAGTATTTATTCATTTCCCCAGTATTTCCATTCATATTCATTTGTTCATTTATTCTCTCTCTTTCTCTCTCTCTCACACATACATGGATGTGTGCATGTGCACATGCGCAAACACACACACACACACACACACACACACACACACACACACACACACCACATAACCTAAAAACCTTGCTTAAGCCCCTAACATTTATTTAGCTCATTAGTCTCTAGGTGAATTGGGACCTAGCTGGTCCAGGATGCCTTTGATGTCATGTCTGTGGTTATTTTGGTATATGAGCTGTGATTGAATATGTTGGAGTTTTTCACATCCCTGAGCCTCAGCTGAGTTCGATCAGCTATCTCAGACCTATTCTGATAGTTGATATTATATTAGTACATGGAAGATGTTCTCATAGTGTCATATCTTTCAGCAGGCTAGTCAGGACTTGTTCAGACATTTAAATGTCAATGGCAGTGGATTGAGAGTAAGGATTTGCAAAAGGGCTTCTCAAAGCCAAGGTATGTGTTTGGCACCCCATCACTTCTGTGGCATTCTGTTGCCAAGGCAAGTCTTAAAAACAGCCCAAATTAAGGAAATACACTCTATGCTTTAATGAGAGAAGCTGCAAAGGTTGTGGCTACAGGGAGATTGAAGGACTGAGGTCATTTTCCAAAGTAACACACAGAAGCATTTTTTTGGTTTTGTTTATAGTGAGATTGTTTTAATAACTAAAGTTAATACTTTGTCTTTTTATGTGTGCATATTTTTTTTCATTCCTCTCTGCTTTTTCATTTTTCTTCTCTCTTCTTTCCATCTCTGTGGTTTTAAATCAATGTTGAAAGCTTATATTCTCAAGTATTTCGACAAAAGTCCAGTCATTAATTTATCCTATTTATCCCTCTGTATTCTTTCTCCTCTGGACTCTTAAATTTAGGTTTTATCTTTTCCAGTGAGAAGGTGCTTATTAACTATTTATTCTTTCTGTATCTCTAATAACAAAAATAAATATGTTTGGTACCTTTTCCTTAACAGCTGGAAATGTCTTCAAGGACAGGAACCTGGTGTTCTTTTGCCAGACCCCACTATGTTCTGAAAGTTCTCTGAATACCAGTGGCTCACAGTTGATTTAGTTATGCAGAGACAAGCAAATACTTTGCGACTTGCAAAGGTGGCAGCTGAACTTCTTGGACTAATTTAAATCACGCAGTCCTGGTAACATTCAGTTGTATTAATTGCTTTCAGAATAAAGCCATTACTATCTGTGCCATTTTTCCCCTAATAATGTAGTAGTTTCATGGTATTATTGAAAGGGCTGATTGTTTTAAAGCAGAACAGCAAAAGGTTTATGTTATGAACCATCTGTCTGAGGAAGTCAGTACAGCCTTAAAGCTTGATTTTGTTTTTATGTTTGGATGCTCCTACTTGAAAGAATCAACATGCACTAGGTATGATAAGGTATATCAGTGAATTCTGCTATTCAATGATGTGGGAAACAAAGGCAGAAGAAAAATTGTTACATTTCCTTAGTACCTACAGCCTACTGACAAGTCCTCGAATCAGGCAGAGAGACATTTCTCTAGGTGCTCAACTGCCTTAATGTTGACACTGCTAAGGGAAAAAGGCAATCCTAGCCCACCTTCCCCTCCTGCCCCCCAGGATCCTATAAGCCTACTTTAATATATAACAATTCTTTTGGAAACTTCCTTTATCTCTACCACCCAAGATACATATCGGCAATCATCCCCAAAGCATATGGCTCACTGATAGACATCTGAAGGGTCTCATGACTATGATTATTAGATGATAATAAATGATGTTTTCCCAACAATAGCTAGCCCCCTCAAGGTCCTAGAAACCTTGCTTCCAAAATTCCTTACAGACCTATGCTATCCCTAACCCACTCCTAACTTGAAGGATATAATGAGCCACTCCTCAGGATGCTGGTGCAGCTCTTTCTGCCCATGGGTCATGTCCTGTCATCTTTTTGCAAGAAAGATGTCTCAAGAATTCTCCTTTGGCTGCTGGCTTCAAACCCAAATGCCTTTCCTACATCAAGCAAGATGTCATTATGATAGTTTTAGGACTACTTTAACATCCGGTCAAAATAGGTCACAGTAGAGATTATTGCAAAACAAACTACATATCTGAAAGTAGAAATAAGTTAGGTAAATGAACAAAATTTATACCAAAAAATTGAATTATAGAGAAAATGGAAAATATTTTGGCCTTGCAAAAATACCAGAGAAATTGCATTGTATAATCATATTATACATTAATAGAGTGATTTCTAAATCCTAGACAGTGTTCTAATTTTATTTGATATACACTAAGTCATTTATATTTTAGGATAACCCTCAAAATATTATTACCCTGATTTTAAATATGTCAATTGAAATTTAAGCAGAGTTAGTAATGTTTCCCAAAGCATGTGGTCAGTACATGGGGCACAAAACTAAGTGTAAAGATTCTGTCTTCAGACCCACTGTGGACTAAATTACAGTCACCCAGTATTAAGGCCCAGTAAACCATATATTAGCTTTATCAAGGTGAGTACACTATTGAAACTTCCCAGTTTTAAATTTTCTAACTTATATAATGATAATAGCAAATGTATAAAAAATTTACAATGGCCAAATCCTTTATGTGCATTACCTTTTTTAATATTGTGTCCGCTTTTTATGAATTACCAAAGACATTCGCAAGGTCACTCAGCTGGGAGATTGTGGAGGGAGGAGTCAAATCCAAACCATCTCACTCTTAGAACCATGTCAGGATACTGCTATCTTGCTGTCCCTGTAAACATTTGTGAGGATAAAATAAGACATTCAAAATTCCTTATAGTATGTAAACTGCTGTTTCAATCTGGTATTTGTTATCAACTTTAACTCACAATTGCCTTTCTGGAAGCCTTTATTTTTTTTCGAAAAATGTATCCCTGGTATTAACAAATACAGTCATCATTCCACACATAGTGCCCTGTTTCATTAAAATTGAAAGAATCCAAGTGTTAATTTTTTAAGTTTTAAAAGAAGCTATTCCATTCTCTTCTACATCCACCCTCTCTGGCATTTCAATTTACAGGAGAGAACTCTGTTAGTCCCTTGGCTTATTTCATCCTTCAATTACCTAATGAAACTGAGAATCATTGGTGCTTGAGAAGGCTATACTAGTGGACATATATAAAAGCTGTATCATGAGCACTTGTCTCAAAAAATTCAAAGTCCTACTAAATATAAGTCTTCTTCCTTCATTAATACTTGTCATATGATCAGTTTTATACTAAATAAATACTGTGCATATTTCTTAGAGCACAGCTTTTTCTGAAAACATTAATGAAGGCACTGTCAAAGCTTAAAGATGGATGGTAGTACAGCTCAGGTTTAGGACAGGTGGAAGGGAAAACTTGAAATGAACAGAGAATATTGATAGCTGAAATTCTTGCCTTGGAAACCTTATCTACGGTCAGGTACCCTGAGTAGAATTGACCGTAGCAGTCACAAAACCAATTGGAATTGGAGTGCAGTGAAGCCTGTGACATGGAAGAGGATGATTCTAATGCATCCAAAAATAGTCTGGTTACAACAGTTAAAGGATAATTTTTTCCTATGGTTGAAATAGTACATTATTGACAATTGAGGGGTGGGGCACAGCTGTGCACAGTCAGTAATTGCCTCTGAAATGGAAAGTGAATGTTTCAGCAAGATAAAGTATTTGCATTTAAATAAGAAAAAATCAAGTCAGCACTATCTTTGGATTAGGCTTTCTGAACATTGCTTATATTCTATGTTTTTCTTGTTTAAGATTTTGTTTTTTCACCTAACTGTAGAGATAAGCATCATAAAAACAAATTCAATGATGTGATCCTGTATCATTCTCGTATTTTGGAGTAGTGGGTTTGGGGAATAGGGATAGTTGCTGAAAAAAAATAAGATAGTGATTTACCAGGACTTAACTTACAAAGGAATTTTCTAGATTGATTACTGTGCTCCAAGAAAATAGACTATTACAGTGATCAATATGCATGTGATTTATGTGATACTTATTCTCCCTTTTAAAAATTTCATGTGACTTTCACTATTTTTATATACATAAGAGTTCTTTCCATAAATGCAAATTCTGATTTTATTTGCATCTTGATAAAGAGAATACATTTACATTAAGTGACTAAAACAAAAAGTGCAAGCCAGTGAAAACCATTAGCATTCATGGCATATATATTATATGTATTTAATATGTATTTCAAAACTATAACTATGAAAGATACTAAACCAACCAAATGCTGGATCATCAAATGATGCTATTCAATATGTAATATATCAAGTTGATAATAAGTTTGAGAATTTGCAGCATTCAGAATATCTAGCCATTCTTGTTTAGGTAAAAAATTTCAGTTCTAAGACAGTATCTACCTGTTATCAAAGTAAATTTAAAGTGAAATATGCAAGTGTTGATATCTTCATGCTCTAGCATAGAGTATTTTAAAATGGGGAAATCCCACATTATCAGATGATGTAAAAAATGTATTTATTTTTAATTTTTCTTAAGATTTCATTTATTTGTTTGAAAGAGAGATTATGCACACAAGGGAGAGCAAGGGTACAGGAGACAGGCAAAGAAAAAGGAGAAGCAGACTCCCCACTGAGCAGGGAGCCTTGGAAGCAGGCCTGCGATCATGAACAGAGCCTAAGACAGATACTTAACTGACTGAGCCACTCAGGTGCCCAAAGAGTGTATTTATATTAATGCTCCATTTAAAAAAAGGGAAAGTAAAAGTAAAATTTGGTTAATTGGTTAATTATTTTAAAAATGGCTTACCAGGGGTTGCCTAGGTGGCTCAGTGGGTTAAAGCCTCTGCCTTCAGCTCAGGTCATGATCTCAGGGCCCTGGAATCGAGCCCCACATTGGGCTCACTGCTCAGCGGGGAGCCTGCTTCCCCTTCTCTCCGCCTGCCTCTCTGCCTACTTGTGATCTCTCTCTCTGTCAAATAAATAAAATCTTAAAAAAAAAAAAATGGTTTACCAAACATGGATTCCTAATCCCTTAGAAGAATAGAAAAATATTGCTATTATTTTTGCATTTTTCAAAGAAAAATATTCCATAATATTGCCAGAAAATAAGAAAGGGTACAAAAGTAGAAAAGAAAGGTTGATAAATTTGCAGAAGTTACTGAAGCAGGTGGTGTTCACCTCTACTTCTGATTCTCAGGAAGAGGTGAATCAACATGAGCTACTGATTTGCCCTCACGGAATTAATTCTATTGAAACTATAAAAAGACACAAGGTCTTAGGGTAAAATAATATTTATGTTTCAGGGCATTTTTTAGATTCTAGAGGATGTCCTTTGGGGTCATCTTATTCTTATTTTGTGTAGGCTAGTTAGAGCTCTTTAAATTATAAATTACTGATTACAGTGTAAAATAACTTCTTCTATAACAATAAGAATGGCAAATTCCATTCTCTCCAGTAGAGATTCAGTTGGTTTCCCTTCCCTGTGGAACAGCTTTACTCTACTTGTACATTCATTTAAATATTCCTGATCTTTAAATGTGTCTCTCATCAGGTTCCTTTTTTTTTTTTTAACTAATAAACTTTATTTTTTCAGAAGGATTTTAGATTCAAAGCAAAATTGAACAGAAAGTAGAGTTCCATATACTCTCTGTCCCCACACATAAACTTCCCTCTTATTGGCATCCCTCACCACAGTGATAGATTTGCTTCAACTGATGAGCCTAGCTGACATCATTATCACTCTACATCCATTGTTTTCCATAAGGTTCATTCTTGGTGTTGTACATTCTATGAGTTTTGACAAATATACAATGACATTCATTTATCTACCACTACTGCAGTATCATACATGCCCTAAAAGTCTTGCGTTCTGCCTATTCACACTGTTCTTCTTTCTTGTTTGGGCAGCCACTAATCTTTTTACTGTTGCCACAGTTTTGCCTTTTCCAAAACATCATATAAATAGAATCGTGTAGTGTGGAGCCTTTTCTGATTGATTTCTTTCACTAAGCCAGTGTGCATTTTTCTTCATGTCTTTTCATGGTTTGATAGCTCATTGCTTTTATCAGTAAATCCTGTTTTATGGATACACCACAGCTTATATACCCATTCACAGATTAAATGACATCTTATCTCTTCAAGTCTGGAGAAATTATGAAAGAAATCTGCCATAAACATCCATGTGTAAGTTCTCATGGGGACATAACATTTTCATCTTATTTTATTAAATAACTAGGAGCATGATTATTGGGTCTTGTGGTGAAATTATGTTTAGTTTTATAAGAAACTGCCAAAGTGTATGCCAGGTTAGCTATACCCTTTTCTGTTTCCATTAACAGTGAGAGTTGCATTACTCCACATTCTTGCCAGCATTTGGTTTTGTCAGTATTCCATTTTGTCTGTTATAGCAAGTGAACAATCGTATTTCATTTTTAGTATGTATGTATGTACATACTTATTTGTTTATGTGCTTGAGAGAGGAAGTCAGAGGTGTACAGAGGGAGAGGGAGAGAGAGAAACCCAAGGAGGTTCCACACCCAAAACGAAGCTCAATCTCATGACATTCAGATAGTGACAGATCGCGAAAATCAAGAGTGAGATACCTAACTGCCTGAGCCACCCAGGCAACCCTCGTTGTTACATGTATTTTATAATTTCTTCTTCTTTTTTTTAGGATTTCATTTATTTGTCAGAGAGAAAGCATGCACTAGCAGGGGGAGTGGCAGGCAGAGGAAGAAACAGGCTCCCACTAAGCAAGGAGCCCAATGGGGAACTTGATACCAGGACCCTGGGATCATGACCTGATCTAAAGGCAGATGCTTAACTGAGCCACCTAGGCATCCCTATTTTACAATTTCTTAATGAGAGAAGACGTTGAACATCTTTCCATATGCTAATTTGCCATATGTATGTCTTGTTTGGTGATATGTCTGTTCAAGTCTTTTGCCCATTTTCTTTTTTTTTTTTTT
>JAQQSY010003766.1:0-12743 GCA_028646535.1 Procyon lotor
TTGCTTTTTGAACTCTGATACAATTTCCCTTGACCACTTTTATTGACCAAAATGTCTTTTTATTTAAGTGAGGATGAGAAAGCACAGAGAGACATTTACCCTTTGAAGTACTTCCACCCTAGGTAATCCCTTAGATAATTAAATTTGAAAAGCTTTCGAAATGTTAGTTTTCTCATTTGTGTGTTATTACTCTTTTTAGGTGAAACTTTTAATTTGGAGATAGTTGGAGACAACTGCGGTTGTAAGAGATCAACAGAGAGAGGACCTGTGTGCCCTTCGCCCAGTTTCCCCGATGGTGACACTTTGAAGAACAGTCGCACGGCCGAGGTACGAACCTTGTCGTGGTGCAGACGCAGAGCGTTTGCGTCCACATTGGTTTCCCTCCCGCGGCCCTTCCAGCCTCACCTGGTTCCCTTCTGCCCCTCGTGCTCTCTGACCCCCGGAAACCAGGGCCGTGTTCCCCACTTTCACAACACTGTCATTCCAAGAGCGTTTTATCCATGCAGTGATGGAGCGTGCAACCGTTTGGGACTGGATTTCTTCTCTCAACAGAATTCTCTGGCGATAATCCGAGTTGTTGCCTGTGCTGTAGGTGTTCCTTTTCCCAGCTGAGAAATTTTTCACGGTATAGACGTACCGCAGTGTGACGAGCCTTTCACCGGCTGAAGGACATTCATTTTGTTTCTAGTTTGGGGCTAGTGTGAATAAAGCTGCTGGCAACAGTCATGCACAAGCTCGGTGTGAGCGTGTGTCTTCATCCTCTGGGACAAGTGCCCTAGAATATTACTTCTGGGTCCGGTGATAGCGGCAGGTTTTGCCTTTTAGTAATCTGCCAAACTGTTTTTCAGGGTGACTGTACATTTTACATTTGTTTCTCCATATTCTTGTTGGCATTTGGTGTTATCACTACTTTTTTATCTTAGCCATTCTGATAGACGCGTAGTGTTACCTTGTTGTGCTTTTAGTTTGCATTTATCTAGTGGCTTCTGATGTTGAATATATTTTCGTGTATTCCTTTGCCATCTGTATGTTTGTTTGGTTGTTTTTTTTTGTAAACTGTCTCTTCATGTTTTTGTTCATTTTCTAATCATGTTAATTTTTCTTCTGTTGATTTGAGACTTTATATATTCTAGATACTAGTGTTTTGTAGGACAGATGATTTATAAATATATTTTCTCAGTGTGCAGCTTGTCTTTTCTTCCTCCAAACAAGTCTTTCACAGCAAAAATATTTAATTTTAATGAATTCCAATATATTGATTTTTTCCTTTTATGGATTATGTTTTTGGTGTCAAGTCTAAGAACTCTTAGAGTAAAAAGTCTAGAATCTGGAGGTTTTTTTCCTATACCTTTTTTTTCTTAAAGTTTTACAGTTTTATGTTTTACATTTAAATCTGTGATCCATTTTGAATTAAATTTTGTGTGAGATGTGAAACTAAAGTAAGGGTTTATTTTCTTGCCCGTGGCCATACAATTTCTCTGGAACCATTAACCAAAAGAGTGATCTTTCCTGCATAGAACTGCTTTTGCACTTTGGTCAAAAGTTGTTTGGAGATATTTATATGAGTTTATTTATGGGTTTTTTGTTTTGTCCATTGACCTATGTGTCTATCCCCATGCCAATACTACACATTTTTTTTTTAAGATTTTTTTTATTTATTTGACAGAAAGAGAGATCACAAGTAGGCAAAGAGGCAGGCAGAGAGAGAGAGGAAGCAGGCTCCCTGCTGAGCAGAGAGCCCGATGTGGGGCTTGATCCCAGGACCCTGAGATCATGACCTGAGCTGAAGGCAGAGGCTTTAACCCACTGAGCCACCCAGGTGCCCAATACTACACATTCTTGATTACTGTAGTGATATAGTGAATTTTGGAAGCAGGTAGATGAATTCCTCCCATTTTCTTCTTTTCCTAAATTGTTTTAGCTAACTGAGTTCCTTTGTTTCCCTATAAGTTTTTGAATAATCTTGGCTTTATTTAAAAAAAATCTTAGGATTTATTAGGAAGTGTGTTAAAACTATCAATCTGGGAAGAACCGACATTTTTATTATTTTTATTATAATAATTATTTTATAATTAGTAATACTATTATATTGTGAACATAGTATATCCCCGCATTTCTTTAGATCAACTCTGATTTCTTTCATCAATATTTTGTAGTGTTCCACACACAAATCCTATGTGTTTCATTAGACTTATACCAATTTCATGTTTTTGAGCAATTTTACATGTTAGGTTTCAAATTTTAGTGTCCATATGTTCATTACTGTCAGAAAAGAAATAAAATTGACTTTGATATATTTATTTTGTATCCTAAACCTTGTTGAACTCACTTCTAGTTCTAGAAGCTTGTCTATTTTTGTAGATTCCTTGGAATTTTTCACATAGGCAATTATGTCATCTGCAAATAAGGACACTTTTATTTCCTTCTTTCATATCTGTATGCCTTTTATTTCTTTTTTTTTTTTACCTTATTGCATTGGTTAGACTTCCAGCCCTATGTTGAATAGAGTAGTGAGACCAGATATTCTTGCTTTGTTCCCAGTAATAGGGGAAAGCATCAGTTTTTAATCATTAAGCATGATGTTAGCTGTAGGATTTTATAAATATTCTTTATTAGTTCAGGAAGTTCCACGCTACTCCTATTTTTGTAAAATTAAAAAAAATCACGAGTGAGTGTTAAATTTTGTCAAGTGCATTTTCTATATCAACTTATATGGTCATGTGGGTTTAGTCTGCTCATGTTGTGGATTACATGATTAATTTTTAAATACGGAAGCGGCCTTGCATTTCAAGTGTGAATAAAACACCTTGGTTATCTTTTTTTAAAATATGTTGTGGAAATCTGTAAGCTCACGTTTGTTAAGGATTTTTGCATTTATTGTCATGATATTGATTTGTCATTCCTTTTTTGATATTGTCTTTGACTGGTTTTGGTATCAGGGTAACACTGGTTTCATTAAATCAACTGAGAAGTGTTCTTTTCTTTTTCCTAGAAGAGATTGTGTAGAATTGGTGTTAATTCTTCTTTAAACATTTGGTGGAATTCCTCAGTGAAACCATCTGGCCTGGAAACTTTTCTTTGGGGAGTTTTAAAATTACAAACTTAATATCCTTAAGAGGTAAAGGGTTATTCAAATGATCAATTTTATATTGGGCGAATTGTTGTAGATTGCATTTTTGGAGGAACTTGTTCGATTTGTCTAAGTTGGTAAATTTATGTATGTAGAGTTGTTCATAGTATTTCTTTATCCTTTTGGTATCTGCAGGGTTTGTAGTGATATCCCTTGTTTTATTAACGATATTGATAATTTGCGTATTCTATCTTTTTCAGTCTTGGTAGAGGTCTATCAATTTCATTGACCTTTCCAAAGAAATGATTTTTCATTTCATTGATTTTATTTTTTTGTTTTCAGTTATATTGATTTATGTTTATTTCCTTCCTTCTGCTTACTTTGGCCTTATTTTGCTTTCTTTTTCTAGTTTCTTGAGCTGGGAGCTTAGATTATTGATTTGTGACCTTTTCTATTTTTTAGCCTATACTTTTGTGCTATACATTTCCCTCTCAGTGTTGCTTTAGCTGTGCCCCACAGATTTGACATATTGTATTTTCCTCTCAGTGCAATGTATTTTTAAAATTTTTATAAGAATTCCTTTTTGAGAGGTGCCTGGGGGGCTCAGTGGGTTAAAGCCTCTGCCTTCAGCTCAGGTCATGATCTCGGGGCCCTGGGATCGAGCCCCGCATCAGGCTCTCTGCTCAGTGGGGAGCCTGCTTCCCCCCCTCTCTCTGCCTGCCTCTCTGCCTACTTGTGATCTCTCTCTCTGTGTCAAATAAATAAATAAAATCTTAAAAAAAAAAAAAGAATTCCTTTTTGACTCATGTATTATTTAGAAGTATATTTTTTAGTTTCCAAGTGTTTGGCAATTTTTTTTATTTTTCCATTATTGACTTCTAGTTTGATTCTGCTATAGTTGAAAAACACCCTCTTTTTAATTTCATTTATTGAGTTTATTTTATAGCTCAGGATGTAGTCAATCTTGGTGTATATTCCATAGGCCCTTGAAAAGAATGTGTATTCTGTTAGTGCTGGATAGAGTGCTCTCTAAATGTCTGTTAGATACTGTTGGTTGCTTGAATTATTAAATTATTCTCTATTTTTGATAATTTTATGCTTTGTTGTTCTATCTATTGTTGATAATGGGATATTAAAGTCTCTAAGTAAAATTATATATTTGTCTATTTTTTCTTCACCCGTACCTATTTAGGATTGCTGTAACTTCTTGGCAGATTGACCTTTATCATTATATTATGTCTTTCTCGGTGTCTGATAATTTTCTTCGCTCTGAAATCTGCTTTATATTAATATAACCACTCCTGCTTTCTTTTGATTAATGTTTGCATAATATATATTTTTTCCATCCTTTTTTCCAACCTTTTTATGTATATTTGATGGTGATTATTGTGGACAGCAAATTAATTCACTCTGCCTACCTCTGTCTTTTCGTTCGTGTATTTAGATCATTTACATTTAATGTAATTATTGGCACATTAGGGCTGAAGTCTGTAATTTAATTTTTTTTCTTTATTCTGTCTGCTTTTCATTTGTCTATTTTTTGATCTTCCTTTGGTTAACTTAGATATCTTTAAAATTCCATTTTAAATTATGTTTAGTGTTCATTAGTGCATCTCCTTGTATAGCTTTTTAAGTGGTTGTTCTTGGTATTACATTATATATACGTAACTTATCACAATCTACTGGTGTTGTCATCTTACCAGTGCAAGTATAGAAATCTTTCCCCTTTTATACCCTTTTACTCTCCCCTGTTTATAATATAATATTTTATTTATTTATTTTAAAGTATAATATTTTAAAAATATTTTCTTTATTTACATTTAGAACAGCATCAGAGAGTGGGATAATTTTGCTTTGACTTAATTAAACACAATTTAGAAAACTAAAGAAGAGATGAAAGACCTATTGTATTAACTTTGCTATATTTTTACTTAAAAAAATTGCTTCTTTTACCATTTCCATTCTGTTTAGGGAACACCCATCGGCCACTGTTTTATGATAGGTCTACTGAATTCTCTTAGTCTTCCTTTGTCTGAGAATGTCTTGATTTCCTCTTCATTCTTGAAGAACATTTTCACTGGATTTAAGATTCTGAATTGGCAATTCTTTCTTTTAGCATTTGTCACATATCATCACTTCCTTCTGGTCTTTATGATTTCAGATGAGAAATACATGGTTACTACATGTATTGTTTTTCCCTTAAAGGCAGAATGTCATTTTATCTCTGGTTGTTTTCAAGATTTTATTCTCTGTCTTTAGTTTTCAGAATTTTAATTATGATCTGCCTTGATTCAGATATCGTTGGATTTATCCTGTTTGGGTTGGTTTAACTTCAGAATCTGTAGGTTTATGTCTCCTGCCAAATGTGAGTTTTCAGCCATTATTTTTTGAGCTCTTTTTCCTCTCCATCCTCTTTCTCTTTTGTCTAGGATTCTAGACCATCAGGACAACCCCTCTTCGCTCATGATTTGTTCACTCTGAGAGGCATGACAGAGCAGAGAGGCCACTCTTACCCAAGTGCCATTCTGTGAGGATGTGCTCAGACCCAGCTACCACCTTCTCTGTGTCACAAGACCAGACTGGATCGGGTCCAAGCCTCTAACGCAGGTATTTGGAGTCTTTTCATCTGAAGAGATTCTGTGACTACAATGACAAATATCACTTTTGATATGACCAAATGACTAAATCATTTTTTTTCAAGCCTGATGCAGGGCTTGAACTTATGACCCTGTGATCAAGATCTGAGCTGAGACCAAGAGTTGGACACTTACCTGACTGAACCACCCTGGCGTGCCGTCACTAAATCATTGTACTGATAAGTCACGTACAGGTCATTCAGTACCTTAAGCATAGGTTAATATACATCAAATGCATGCAAGGAACAGATTCCATGTGTGGCTCTGTGTTAACCCCAATGCCATCTCACCAGGGCCTCAGTGTCCGGGGCGAACGTCTGGCCTGGACCCACCTGGGTCACTGGACTCTGTGATGGTCATGCTCTTCCCCACGTACCAGTTCACAGTCCCTAATGGCCACTTACATGCCGACTGACATCAACATCCAGGAGACTGCGAGATCCTTAATTGCTGATTCCAAATGAAGGCCACACTCTCCTGGGACCCTAGTTTTCCAGCTCAACTGCTCTGCCCCACACTCTGACACACAAATAGGTCACATGCCCCCCAGCGTATAGCTGCTCAGGAACAACTTCTGGGGTTTTGGGTAGAAAACACTGGAGTTGGTGTCATCTGAAAAGGCTCCACCTTTATTCAGTCTCATCGTTTAGCAGGTTCCCTCCCCTGAGCCCCAGGGTTAAACTGCAGAGGCCTGCTCCTTAATTAATCCATGCCCTTGGGTGCTCCCTATAGGCCCCCTTTTGGGTCGCGGGCTCATGCGTTTTGAACAGCTGGGGACATCAGTGAGGAAGCTGGTCGTCTCGGGTGGGGCCCTGGAGAGGCGGGGGTGGGTCTGCAGAAGCAGGATGAACTCACGTAGGCTTGCAACATTTTGAGAAGGTATTTTCCATGCAAGAAGGACTTTCAAAGAAGTCGCGAAGCAGCTTTTTCTTTTTTTCTCTTTGCCTACAATAAAAAGGCAAGTTTGCCATGTTTTTTGGTGAAATCTCATAGGGTTTGTGAAACATTCTTTTTGGTTGATTTTTCTATCTTTCTCTTTTTTAAAAAATATAAAGCAACAAGCAATTGATCTGTGTTCACTGTGTGCTCAGGAAAGCAGGGTGCTGGAAGGGTCAGTAGGGTTGCTTCTGTCTCCGGGGATGCTGTCATTTGTGAAGACACAGAGACACCCAGGACGTGGGGTCTGTGCACAGAGGAGGACTCAGCCTTGACTCGACTCCACGTGGGGATGGAATTCTGCAGACCCACATCCATAATTTTCAAGTTAAAGTGAGAAAGAATGAGTAAAATTAATCTTTTTAAATTATGGCTTCACATAATCTTTGTTCTCAACTCGGAGTCCACTTTGACAGTTGGCCTTGGGGGAGCACGCGCTCTCTGTGGTCTGTCTGCCCCTCAGAGCTCCCTCGGCAGCATCTGGGCTCCTCCTCGCACCAGCCTCCCCTGGACCAGCCCCGCAGCAGCTGAGACCTGGGCAGAAAAGAGAGAAAGCCGTGCAGACCTCTGCACCCCAAGCGGCCACCCGAAGATGCCAGGCTCCCAGGATGGATGTGTGGGCAAGCCTGTGGGCTGGAGGAAGACCCATGCGGACGCTTGGTGAGCAGCGTGCCCATGTAAAGGGGCAGGGAGAGCAGTGGCTGGGCGGCACGCTCCGGAGGCCAAGAGGGCTGTGGACAAGCAGGTAGGCAGCCAGGCCTGGGACCCTCTGAGGCACCAGGACACAGGCCTGGGGAGGGACAGGGAAAGCCTGCACCCCACTAGGCATGGGAGGGGGCCCTGGTGGCTCGGGCAGAGACTTGAGTGGGGAAACTGGCGTGCACTGGATATTTTCTTAAGCAGAGGTGAAGGAACTATGTTTCCCTGCTACCTTCCAGACTGGCCTCTGCCAATTCATCTAAAATAAGCCACCATGAATTTGGGGAACTCCAGACGCAGACTCTCACCGAGGCGTGGGGTGAACCCGCTCCGTTCCGGGACTGGTCACTAGTGAGGGCTAGGGCAGGTCGGAGTCCCACCGCGAAGGTGGCCCAACCCTGACTGCTGGCCTGTTTTCTGCGGGCCCGGCCGCTGGGACCTGCAGAGAGGCCAGGGTCTCCTCCCCAGCTGGGTCCCTGCTCCTGGCTCTGCGGCCCCAGAGGGCTTCCTGCTTACCTGCGCGCTCCCTGCCTCCAAACCTGCTGCTATCACCGTCGGCACCCCGTACCTGCCCGACCCGGGTGCTGGCACACGTGCCCGAAGGGAGTGGGAGATGCACCTGAGCCTTCGCTCGCTCGCGGAGGCCGGGGACGCGGCCAGGGCCGGGCTGGGGGGCAGTCAGGGCGTTTCTCTTGGGCGCGGGTCTCACTGACACCTGCGTGGGTACTTCGGGGGTCTTTGCGGGTCGGGAGGAGCTTGGATCACGGGCGGCCCAGGCCCCCGGCACCTTCGTAGGTGCGGCTGCCTGCCCGGCGTTACCTGCCCGGGTGCCCCCCGCCCCGCCGGCTGTGGAGCCCGCGGTGTGTGCAGGGCGGGCCGTGCGCCCCCGCAGGCTGGGCGTGCTTCTCCTCAGCGTTAGCGCGGACAGATTTTCCGGGAGGCCGGCCGTCTTGACGGGAAATGCCCGGCCTTCCACATTTGGGCCTGCGGTTGGGGTTCAGCTCGGGGCCCCGAGGGAGCGAGCAGCACTGCAGGCCGCAGTCCCGGCGGACCCAGCCTGGAAAGTCCTCCTCCCCGGGAGCTCCACGCCCCGCGCGGGCTCCGTGGTGCGGGAGCTGGGCCGCCCCCGAGGAGTGCGTACCCGGGGCTCCCCGCCCACGGTGCAGGGGGGCGTCCCGAGCTGCTGGGACTCAGGCTCTCCCACCCTCTGGCCGAGCGGAGCGGGTTGGGGCAGCGCGCGGAGACGCGCGTGTGTTTGCGCGGGGGAGGGAGGGGTCTCTGCCCCCCCCCCCCCCCACCGATTGAATCTGCCTGTGGCTGCAGGTAACTCTCAGAAACACCTGCCCCAGGGGCGTGACCAGGCAGGAGCCAGATTGCCGTGGGGCTTCCGCCGAGCACGGGGCCCTTCTGTCCCCAACTGCTGTGGCGGCAGCGTCTCCTGGCGGGAGCTGGGTCTGCGCACCTGAGCGACCACAACCACGCTTCTCCGAGGGTCTCTGCTAGGGAAGCTCTCCCCCTGCGTCACCAACAGGGAGGGGGGAGCAGACACTGCTCCCAAGCTCCGCTGCGGCGAAGCAGGCCACCCACCGATGGAGCAGGGGCCTCCCGCAGCCCCGGGACTAGGCCGGGCCAACACAAGGCTGCGTCACCAGACCCCAGAGTCTCCGTCTCCACCTGCTGCCACGTCCGGGCCCAAACCCAGCTGTTTTGGGCTTTGACAGAAGGACGTATTTAGGAGAGTGGGAAGGGGCTCTTAGGAATGTAGGATGGGGCCAGGGAGAGAGGTGGGTATCTCTGAGGAGGGGCAGGGGTGGGTGGAACGTGTGCTGGGTGAGGGAAGTGTGGCAGATCGCCCTGCGTGGGCGGCCGTGGACACTGATGGACGGTTGAGGTCTGTGGGAAGCTGTGTAGGGAGCAGTCAGGTGCAAGTCAGTGCATCCGGGGCCTACCGGCTGAGCTCACAAGGCTGCACGGCTGCCGTCTGTGCCCCCCTAACACCCTCTGGTTGTCTTAAAGCCGGTTTCACCTCTGACACCCCGAGAATGGGGTCCGCCGGCACGGGGTCAGCACATCTCCAGGAAGACCAGCCAGACGGTACTTGTCACACGGGCCAGAGACAACACCATCGTGTGAACCAAGATGGCGTGCCTTCTCTTGTGTGAGGGTGTGATGCTCCGTCAGGGACCCCTGAGGGCTGCACCCACGTGAGGACCTCCACCATGGAGGGATTCGAAATTAGAGTCCTTCTGTGTTGATCCTAATATAAAGGTCACATACAGGGTCTCTATCCATCCACTCTGCTCTGTACTTACCCATTAAATACCTACTGTATACAAGAGCTGTGTGGAGGGAACGTAAAGGTAAAGCATATCCAATCCTTGACCTCAGGTTGCTCACAGCCAAGGAGATAAGACACAGACAACAAAAAGCGTAGGGAGAAAGGTCCAGAGAACAGGGTGAGATTTGGGGGATGCGTGTTTCCTTACTGTTAAGATCAGGAGAGGCTCATAGATGAAGCGAATGTTTGCCCTCCGGGGAACATGCTTATCCGGGGGAGGCCCTTCTCTGTGGAGGTCCAATTAGAGACCCAGATACTGGAGGCAGATGCCAAGGAGCTATTTTCAAATATTCCACTTGACAGGGAGGAGTCAAGTAAAGCCCCCACCCACTTAGCCCCCACCTGTTCCAATGACAAATCCTGTAGTCACCACACCCCGTAGAGGACAGGGGCCATGGGTTGGCTACCTTCTGTTAGATATTTTGGAACAACATAGCCCCATCACCGTGATTTGCTATAAATGGCAAGTGCAAACCCTTTCAATGTGGAAACTCAGAATGATGTTCTACCCCTTCACATGTATTTCTTGTCCTTACTCCCCAAACTGTCTAGGGTTAGTTTGGATTCCTGGCCTTGGAGTTCTGAGCAGGTCAGTTAATGTTCCAAATGCATGGAAAATCCACTCCAGTGGTCCAGATGTGTCATGGGATGCTGCTGTCTCTTGTGAAGAGTCAATGACTCTTCTCTTGTGAAGAGTCAATGCAACCTCGAAAGTGCTTAAGTGCCTGGTGTGGCCCATCTCCGTGGTGAGCACTACCACTTACTGAATCATGGAGAAACTGCCATGCTCAGAAGACCAGGCATGTGGTCTGACACCAATGTGAGAGTTGGCAATCAGCTCTTGGACTCCTGGTTCAGTGCTTCCCAAAGATCTTATCTCTCCAGAAGCTTGGGTTGCTGCCGCCATTTTCCCAAGGAAAGGCAAATGGCACATAGAGCTCTGGGGTGGATGAGGGTTAGTCAGTGGTCCCAGACTTCTTGGAGTCAGAGCATTAGTGGGATAGTAAGAGGCACAAAGGAGGAGAAGTGTCTACATGGCAGGTGAATTCTTCTAGCCTGGGAGAAGAACATTAGCTCCCACTGATCCTAGTGGCTAAGTCCTGCCTGCTGGTTTTTTTTTTTTTTTCTTTCAGTTAATTTAATTTTATTTTTTCAGTGTTCCAAGATTCATTGTTCATGCAGCACACCCAGTGCTCCATGCAGTACGTGCCCTCCTCAATACCCACCACCAGGCTCGCCCAACCCCCTAACTCCTCCCCCCCAAAACTCTCAGTTTGTTGCTCAGAGTCCACGGTCTCTCATGGTTCATCTTCCCCTGCCTGCTGTTGACTAAAGAGATGTTTAACAATATCATTTTGACTTTACTGAGGCATCATCTGACCTGAATTCTACACAGGCGGATTGGTATTTCTGGGGGCACAAAATTACTGGTGTAATTTGATTTATGCAAAAGAGAGCTCAGAGAGGGGTGTTAGAAATGCAACATTTTCTAGAAAATCCTCAGTTCTGCCAAAACTTAGTAAGCACGTGTTGTGTTGTAGTATAATGCAAGATGCTGGAGATACTGAGCTCACCACGTTTGGATGGTGAGTGCACAGATAGGCATGTGTGATTAAGTGGGATTTCAGCCTCCTGTTCCCCTGAGGGTGGGGAAGAGGTGTGAACTCAATCTGCAGGGAGGGAGGAAAGCAAATCAGCAAAGGCTTCCTGGAGGAGGTGTTCAGATGACTGACTGATGTCTCTTTTAAAAGTGTGATACATATATTCCCCCTTATTTGCTGCAAACTGAGTCATAATATTTATATTTCCTAAACTTCTGAAAATACACAGCTACATCATCAACATCCCTTAGTTATTTCATGAGTATTGGAGAAACATTTATTAATTATTTAATTATTTATTAAGTAATTATATAAGTAATACATTATTTATATAATTTATTTAAATTATTACTTATTTAACTTATTATTTATTAATTATTTAACTTATTTAACTTTAATTAATTAATATGTGAAGACAAAGACCTAAAAAAGGCAAGTAACTTGCCCATTGTCCCAGCTGCAATAAGTTCTGGAAATGGGAATAAGTCTTTTCCTATTTGCCATGTGTTCTAGTTTTTGGTTACATCTCTGCCACAGACAAAGACAAAAAAACACAAAATGCAAAACCTTACCCAGAGTCACGGAAACTCCTCGCCTCTCAGGGAGGTGGTGACAGATCCCGTCCCCAGTCCTGGAATCCGTGACCCTTCACGTGGCTGCAGCAGGCGGTCTCTGCTGCCATGGCATTGCTGTCTGGCTCTGGTTGTTCCCTGTGTTTACTGTGGACAAAACCTGCCTCACTTCCCCATGTAAATGAGCCCAGCTGCACAACGGACCCTGTCACCCCGGCCAGGAAGCGCTGGAAGGAGTGTGGCTTTGGGGGCTGTCACTCTGGTCTTGGCCTCTCCTTTCTTCCCCCGTTCTCTGGAAACCAAGTGGGAAATAGAGATGAGGGAGGCGTTCCTGGGCTGTCAAAGTGCGTCTGTGTTTGTCTGTGTTGGACAGAGACATCCCCAGGGAAAGCTTCTCGCGTCCTTATAAACAGAAGGTAATAGGCGGTGTTGTATCATCTAAAACCCTTTCCGGTCCTTGGGAGCTCTCCTGAATAGAAGTGGTTGGTAATGGGAAGAGTGTGCTGTGGTTTCCAAAAGGGCGCCATAGTTTATTGTGCATCACTTATATGAATTATAACTCAGAAATAGAGCCGGGACCACAAATATGACATAAAATACCAATACTTTGGATTTTAATTATATCTTTCATCTAATAATTGAAATATTAATATCATTCATTTGTTTCTGTCACATGCTCTGAGATGTCATCATCACCACTGTCACTGTGATCACCATCACCATCATCACCACCATCACCATTGTCATCATCACCACCACCACCACCATCATCACCACCACCACCCCCACATCACCACCATCACCATCATCACCACCATCATCACCACCACCACCACCACCATCACCATCACCATCATCACCACCACCACCACATCACCACCATCACCATCA
>JAQQSY010003767.1:0-12742 GCA_028646535.1 Procyon lotor
AATTAATCAAGGGTATAGAATAGAAAACCCAGAAATGAACCCACAATTATATGTTCAATTAATCTTCTACAAAGCAGGAAAGGGTATCCAATGGGAAAAAGACAGTCTCTTCAACAGTGTTGGGAAAACTGGACAGCTACATACAAAAGAATGAAACTGGACCACTTTCTTACATCATACACAAAAATAAATTCAAAACAGATTAAAGACCTAAATGTGAGATCTGACACCATCAAAATCCTAGAAGGGAGCACGGGCAGTAATTTCTCTGACATCAGCCATAAGAACATTTTTCTAGGTATGTTTCTTGAGACAAGGGACATAAAAGCAAAAACAAGCTATCAAGACTTCATCAAAATAAAAAGCTCTGCACAGTGAAGGAAACAATCAGAAAAGCTAAAAAATATCCTATGGAATGGGAGAAGATACTTGCAAATGACATATGTGATAAAGGGTTAGTATCCAAAATATATAAAGAATATAATACAAAAAAACCCAAATACCCCAAATAATCCAATAAAAAAATGGGCAGAGAACATGGACATTTCTCCAGAGAAGACATTCAGATGGCCAGCAGACACATGAAAAGATGTTCAACATCATTCATCATCAGGGAAATGCAAATCAAAACTACAATGAGCTATCACTTCTCACCTCTTAGAATGAAAAAAAAAGAAAACCCACAAAACAACAAGTACTGGGGAGGATGTGGAGAAAAAGGAACCCTTGTGCACTGTTGGTGGGACTGCAAACTGGTGCAGCCACTGTGGAAAACAGGACGGAGGTGTCCCAAAAGGTTACAAATAGAACTGCCTTATGACCCAGCAATTACACTACTGGGTATTTACTTCCAAAATACAAAAGCACCAATTCAGAGGGATACATGTACCCCGTGTTTATAGCAGCATTATTTACAATAGCCAAGTTATTGGCTTGAATGAAGCCTTGCACTGAAATTAAATAGCCAAGTTATGGAAGCAGCCCAATGTCCATCAACTGATGAATGGAAAAAAAGTGGTGTGTACAGACAGACACACACACACACACACACACAATGGATGGGAATATTGGCCATAAAAAATGAAATCTTGCCATTTGTAACAACATGGATGGAGTTAGAGAGTATAATGCTAAGTGAAATAGAGAGATAAAAACCGTATGATCTCACTTATATGTGGAACTTAAACAAATGAGCCAAGGGGGGAGAATGAGAGAGAGAGAGAAAGAGAGACAGAGAGAGACAGAGAGGGGGAAGCCAAGAAAAAGACTCTTCACTATAGAGCACAAACTGAGGAGAGATGGGTGCATGAATGGGTGAAACGGGGGGAGGGCATTAAGAACCACTTATGATGAGCACTGAGTAATGTGCAGAACGGCTGAATCACTGTATTGAACACTGAAACTAATGTAAAATTGCATGTTAACTACACTGAAATTAAATTTTAAAACTTATAAAAAAGACTCCACAAATTCCATAAGAACCTAAAGAAAATAAATATATGAGTAAAAAGTAATGAGAGAAAATGAACATAGAGAGGATCAATAAACTCAAACATTCATTCTTTAAAATAATGAAACTGAAAAATATTAGATGAGATTGGTTGAAAAATTCAAGAAAAGTCAGGATAAAGAACATTATGGGGGCGCCTGGGTGGCTCAGTGGGTTAGAGCCTCTGCCTTCAGCTCAGGTCATGATCTCAGGGTCCTGGGATCAAGCCCCACATCAGGCTCTCTGCTCAGAGGGGAGCCTGCTTCCCCTCTCTCTCTGCCTGCCTCTCTGCCTACTTGTGATCTCTCTGTGTCAAATAAATAAATAAATAAATAAATAAAATCTTAAAAAAAAAAATATTATGGATAACAAGGGAACACAAGTACAAATAAGAGAAATAAACAGTAAAATATTAAGAACAACCTCAAGCCACAATGTTTAAACATTTAGGTGAAATGGAAAAACCCTAGAAAAATAAAACACCTTAAGAAGAAATAGAAAAACACATCCTATAACCATGACTGAAGTTTTTAAGAAGTCGCTATCAGGCCTAGAGAGCTTTACAAATTCTAACAAACATTCAAGCAATCAAAGTGTTGATCTAACATAGACTCCCAGAGAATAGAAAAGAACACTTCCCACCTGATTATCATGAAGCTAGCATATAACTTTGATACCAAAACCAAACAAGGCAAGAAGAAAGGAAAATTATAGTACAAATTCACCCACAAATAAAAATACAAAACCCCAGGCAGCAATCGATGCAACAAATATTAAAAAGGAAATATACCATTGCAAAGTTGGTTTTGTCCCAGGACCTCAACTTGATGAAATGTTAGCAGGTAGATTAGTACAACCGCTATATTAACAGACTTAAAGAGAACTATTTCCATAGATGCAGAGTAAGAGTTCGATACATATGAAGGTAATTTATAATAAAAACTACTAACAAACTGAAATAGAAGAAACTGCCTTAAACTGATTAAGGATATTCACAAAAACCCAGGGCAAACATTCTATTTGACCAAATTTTGAAAGCATTCTCTTTAAGGTCACAAACAAGGTAAGTATGCTCAGTATTGCCACTCAGAGTATACTGAAAACATGAGCCGTATGATACAGCAGAAAAAAGAAAGTTAAGGGGCGCCTGGGGGGCTCAGTGGGTTAAAGCCTCTGCCTTCGGCTCAGGTCATGATCTCTGGGTCCTGGGATCGAGCCCCGCATCGGGCTCTCTGCTCAGCAGGAAGCCCGTTTCCCTATCTCTCTCTCTCTCTCTCTCTCTCTGTCAAATAAATAAAATCTTAAAAAAAAAGAAAAAGAAAAAAGTTAAAAAGACTGAAAAAGGAAAAGCAAAATGGTCACAATTTGTAGATGATGCACTGTCAATACAGTAAATTCAAGAAAATCTCCAGCTACATTAGAATGAATAAGGGAGCTTAGAAACGTTGCTAGATACAAAAATCAAAATGAGAAAGTCACTTGCATTCTACACGGCAACAATCAACTAGAAAATAACATTGGTATCAAAAGTTACCATTTGTGGTAGCAAATAAAAAGTCTCTGCAACAAAACTGAATGAAACGTGTAAGACCTTGATGGGAAAAATTTATAAAACTTTCAAGTCCCTAAAGAAGGCTTAAATAAAACATATAGCATATTTATGGATGAGAAGACTCAATATTTCAAAGTTGTTAATGCTCTACCAATGGATCTCTAGATTCGATACAATTCTAATCAAAATCCCAACAAGGGGGCGCCTGGGTGGCTCAGTCGTTAAGCGTCTCTCTTCAGCCCAGGTCAGATCCCAGGGGCCTGGGATCCAGCCCTGCATCAGGCTCCCTGCTCGGCAGGAAGCCAGCTTCTCCCGCTACCATTCCCTCTGCTTGTGTTCCCTCTCTCGCTGTGTTTCTCTCTGTCAAATAAATAAAATCTTAAAAAAAAAAAAAAAATCCCAACAAGATCTTTCTTGGAACATGGCAACTTGCTCTTCTCACTTTAGTTGAAAGAGCCAAGGCAAACGAACTGGCAAGTTATGTCCAAAGAAAAAGGACAGGCTGAGAGACCAGCCCCACTAGATGTCAAGATGTAGTATAAAGCCACTGTAATTTCCAAAAATCAATATTGCTCATGGACAAGTAGATCAATAGAATGGAACAGAAAGCCCACAAATGGACCCAAGCACATATGAAACTTTATGACAGAGAGGGGATTACGGGCCAGTGAGGACAGGGGAGACTGTGCATAAGTGTCCTGATTTGGAGACTATCTCGCTACATCTATGGAAAGAAATAAAATCAGATTCTACCTCAGAACATACAAAAAATTAACTCCAGGTAAATGAAAGACAAAGTTTAAAAAAATAAAGCCATAAAAGCTTTTGAAGGCCAAGGAGAAAACTGACCTCGTGCCCTCAAGGTAGGGAAGGATTTCTTAAATCAGACCTCGAAAGTACCACTTACGAAGGAAAACACAGATACAGTCAACTACGTTAAAATAAGTTCTGTTTATTAAGATAAATCATAGGTAAAAAGACACGTCACAAACTGTAAAGATTATTTGTAACAAATAAATGATAAACCGACCAACGATTAGAACCCTCATGTACAAGGAATAATCACCAATAAGTAAAAAGGCCAAACAAACCAACAGAAAAATAGGCTAAAAACCAAACAAGATTTTCACCTAATATCAAACACAGATGATCCATGAAATACGAGAGAACGTTCAACCTCGGTAATCAATGGGGAATGCAAATGAAAACCTCAGCGAGATACCATTACGACGCGCACAGGCTATTTTTAAGTTGGACAATACCAAGTCTTGGGGGATGCAGAACCACCAAACACACCTGAGGAGAGCACCAGTGGGAAGACCATCCTTAAAGCCTCGGCTCGCTGATGCTATTACCTATGCATACGCCCTAGGACTCCCTCCCAATTCCACGTCTAGCGGTGGTCATGAGAGAGAGATCCCCCTCTGGTGCACAGCCGTATGCACAGAAAGGTTCACAGCAACGCGGGTAGAGCAAAAACACTCCACACTACTTACACATCCATCCCCTCCATCGGGTCGATCCCTATAAGGGAGGACCACACAGTGCGCAAGACGAACTAGAGCCAAACAGACCGATGCGATGGTATCGCAGGAACAGATGAGTAAGCAAATCTGGATCCACGCTACACGATTCTATTCGTCTAAAGATACTGTTTTGCATATGGACATATCCATATGTATTCCACTCCAAAGAGAAGCGACGAAACGATTAACAACACAGGAGTGGTTACCCTGGAGGGAGAGCGGGGCGGAGCGTGCAAGGCACCCGGAAGGCTTGGCCATGAGCCAAGTGTTAGCGACACAGGTGTCCCTGGTCTAATCAGGTGTAAGTGTAACCGTTCTTACCAGTGCCGGGCGAGGTAACTGAAGTTGAACTCGAACTGGCTCAACACGTCCCCTCCTAAGGTGGGAGAGAGGTATTCACACTTGGTCGGTTAGGACAACACGTGGCACAGATGGGCACAGTCAGGTGATCCGTTCGTTACCTTGCCCACACGTTTCTGCTCGTTGTTTTAGGTACAAGCAGATCTTTAAGAAAAAGTAATCATTTGTACCTTAGCCAGTAAGACATATAAATTAGGAACGAGGCACCCAGGTAACCGGAAGTTTTTCACTTCAAAGAAAGATGAACCATACAAATTATTTTAAGATCCCATTTACCATCTACGTTGGCTATTTTAAGGTAATTCACTTGAGGAAAAAGACAGAGGGTAACAAGTTAAAGCTAAAGTATCAGGTGACCCTAGGTAATGAATTTTAAGCTGATACAAAGGTAAAGCTTTTCTAAATTAGGACATAAGACAATGACGAAATGTGATTTTTTTTTATAAAGAAATATACAACTTTTTGGAAATACATCTCTATGTCAAATGAGATACACTGTACTATAAATGAAGTCTTAAAATAGAAAGCTAGTTGGTATATGGACTGGCAAGCTGTGATAAAAAATATGTATTTTACTTTAAATATTTGTTTTTTTTAGTGTAAGCTCACACACACACACACACACACACACACACACACACACACACACACGAATGACCAAGAGCTACTGCAGGGAGCCTGCCATGACCGACACACGTCCTTGCCAGCAGACACTCCCAGAAGCGTCAGCACTCTTGTCATCTCACAAGGTGACTGAGTGCCCATCTCACACAATATGGAAATGACCCTCGTGCTCAAGAGAACCACACGGCCAGCCCGATTTCAGCACGCGATGGTCTCAGTTAAGGAGAAAGGTTATCCAACATGGTGGGGGGGGGGGTTACAGATTTAAGGCACAGCAGTGACTCTATAACAAGGGGGGCAGAACCGTCGCAAAAGTAACTTTGGCAAATGTAGAGAAACAGTACCGAAATCACCCGCCGAATGCGCCTCGGAGTAGGAGTTGTGAAAATCAACCTGCGAAAGAGAGAGAATCATCCGATGTGTGTGTGTCACATATTGTAGCCCAAACCCCCACCCCACAGCCACACCGGGAGCGAGGAGGTGATGCCTAACCCAGTGAATGCTAAGGGTCTAAAAAAAAAAAAAAAAGTTTGATATTGTTATTTTGTTACAAACTCAGAGTGGCTGTTGGGCGGTAAGTTAAGGTCTGGAGAGAAAGCCCCTGTAGACATTCGCACCTCTGGGGATGTACACACAATTTCTACTGAGTCCAAGCGTAAGCTTTGCACAGAATGGGACTAACGGTAACTGGGGCCCGAGGGGGGTGGTGGGGGGGTTGTTTCCAGAAACAAGAGCACCATTTCAGTTCAGGGCTCTGGCGTCTTCATATAGAAAATGGAAAAACAAACAAACAAAACCAGCGCGGGGAGACGGGGAGATGGGTGCAGGGGAGCGGGAGGTCACGGAGCGACCAAGCAGGGGAGCAGAGGCACAGCCCAGGGGGGACCGGGGATGTGGGTGTGCAGGGCTGGGCGGGCACAGCTGCACACAGCTGGCGGATCGCCCCGCCGCACACCCGAAGCTCACGTAACATGTGCCAACTACAAATAAGGGTTTTGAATGTTAAAAAGGAAAATTTAAAAGAACAAACACGTGGAGCCATTTCTTCCAAAGAGAACTAAGAGGCAGCTCTCCGTACGCTTACGAAGACACACCACTTGCTTGGAACGTGAAATCTCCCAAATATTGCTTGTGACAACAGAGAATGTCACATCTATTGCTGATTTTGGTGCACGTGAGGGGTTCTGCCCGTGTGATGGATTTACAGGGGCGGGGAGAAGAGGAGGAGGAAATGGGAGGCTGCTTGGGACACGAAGTCCTGCTTGCGTCCGCGTGACCCTGGATGATCTCCAGTGTTCCCTCCCTCGCTTAGTCCTGGGCAGGACAGTGCCACTGCCGCCGAGCCACCAGCTGCCGGCAGGTACTCACGGCTCCCATGGTCCGAAGGAACCCCTGCTCAATACCCAGGCTGTGCCAGCTGACGTCGGCCACCATGTGAGAGGTAACGCCGAACAAGAAGGCCACCAATTTCTCCGTGTCCTGCCGGACGAGCAAATTAGGGGGACAGGCGCAGGGGTTATTCTGTAAGAACCCTACCACAGTGTTCAGTAAATAAGATTCCCATCCCTGAGACTCCACGGCAATACACTCAGAGGCTGGTACGTTGCAGCTTCTAGTGACGAAAAGCATCAAGGACTTTTTGAAAAGTTTCGCGGTGCCTCGGAGCGAAACGGCCAGGGGACCCACTGCGTTTCCCAAGGAGTGTATGCAAGTATCAACCAGCCACATCCTGTGGTTGGCACTGAGGGGACGAGGCTGAGCAGCTCTCCCGGAGCCCGAGGCGGGGACGGGGTGCAACCCGGTAAATGCAGACGGCGGGGGTGGGGGGTTTGCTGAATTTCCTCTCGGCGCTGGGGGGCCGTGCCTACCTTGTCCCAGGGAAGGGGGTAGTTCTCCCGGATGTAATGGACGCTGGCGTTCAGAAAGGGGGTCCAGTGCGTGCTCTCAGACACGTCGTGGAATTGCCCTGGTGAGACAAGGGCAGGTGTCAGGAGTCTTTCTGAGAGAGCTGGAGACCCCTCCCTCCCTCCCTCCTTTTGCTGACGTTCAGAGGAAGCCTCTGGAACACCAGGGCCGGCTGGGAGGGAGAGAGAGCTGGGACTGGCGGGCAGCATCTGGAGTCACCGGGGCTGCCATGCAGGCTGAAGGGTTTTCCATTTCTGTGCTCAAGGGAAGGAGGAAGGGGGCATGGGGTGGGGCAGGTGGGCTGGGAGGCGGGTGTCACAGGTCATGAGGGGCAACGGGAACCAAAGCACCAGAGTTTAGATCCTTCTGTTCACATCAACAGTCTAACCAGTTTTAAACCAGTGGCCTTTCTGGAAATGATTTGCAAAGACATTGCAACTACGAAATTTGATCTGCTCTAAGTTTTCCTCGAAATAAAACCTATAATTCCTATTTTATAGAATTCAGTAAAAATCCCAAATTAAGGGTAACAGCAGCTCTTTGGACAAACCTCCCCTTAACCAAACTACCAGATTAAGCAAAGTTTTTGTCCCCCCCTGTAATCCTACTGAACGGAAGCCAAAGAAAGCCTGCTCAGGGCCTGCAGGGTGGTGGCGGCCAGGAGGCCCCCGGCCCCCCCATCCCCACGGCCCCCATCCCCACGGCCCCAGTCCCCACAGCTGAGCTGTCACTTACTGACGGTCAGCAGGGCTGCTTCTAACCCTGGGTAGGACGAGTTGTCCTCATTACTACAGCTACAGATTTGATTCAGTATTACATAAACTAAGGCAACGGGGTATAAAAACAGCTGCTTCTTTGGCATGAGTGAGAACATTTGCTTTTGCAAGATGCAATAAAAGTGAGCCCCCAAATCAAAAAAGACAAGTGCTGTGCAAATAGGTATGTGTGGGATCAAGGGAAAATTTGGAACAATTCATGGAAATCTAGGAGGAGTCTGTGAATTCCTCACAGTCTGTGCGTATTTCATAATGCTAACCGGCGCCACTGTAGGTCAGTCTGCAGGGGTCCTGGGCTTTACGTCAGCGAGGAGGGCACCTACAGGTGGAGGAAAAGTGGAAAACACAGGACACCAGGGGTTCCTTTATCACTCTTCTCAGAGCCTCCAGCACTGTGTGGTTGGCATATATTAAGCAAGTTTTCTCAAATTTAATTGTCATGAAAAGTCCTTTTTCAACTTCTTATGTAAGATATCAAGAAACTGTTAAATTATCAAGAGACATTACAGCCTCCTGAATACGGTTTGGCAAGTACCAAATTGGAAACAGGCTTAAAAAGAAAAAAATTGTAACAAGCAAGCAAAAATCCTAGGATTAAGAAAGGAGAGTTAAGGGGCGCCTGGGTGGCTCAGCCATTAAGCGTCTGCCTTCGGCTCAGGTCATGATCCCAGCATCCTGGGAATCGAGCCCCGCATCAGGCTCTCTGCTCAGCAGGGAGCCTGATTCTCCCACTACCATTCCCTCTGCTTGTGATCCCTCTCTCGCTGTGTTTCTCGCTGTCAAATAAATAAAATCTTTAAAAAAAGAAAGGAGAGTTAACAGACTAAGAAGGAAACAAACAAACAAAAAAACAAAACCCATCCAACCTTACAAATATGAGAAATAAAACAGCTTAATTATTTGGTATCGTACCTAGAGGAGTGGGTATTCCTAAACATTTCCTTGACCCTAAAGGCATCACTGTATTAAACAACAGTGGGGCACCTGGGTGGCTCAGTTGGTTAAGCGTCTGCCTTCGGCTCAGGTCATGATCCCAGGGTCCTGGGATTAAGCCCCTCATCGGGCTCCCTGCTCAAGAGGGAGTCTGCTTCTCTCTCTGCCTCTGCCCCTGCTTATACACACGCACACGTGAGCACACGCTCTCTCTCTCAAGTAAATAAAATCTTAAAAAACAAAGCATCGGAATAATGGCCATGACCCTAAGACTCCAGATATGGTTTCCGTGAGGACCAATGTACTGGATGTCTTTCATCTGTCTCTCCAGACCCTCTGTCCAACCTGCTCTGCCCCGCATGGTGCCCCTGAAGGGGCCTGCCCCACTGGCCTCTTTGCCCTCCAGCTTTGGTTGGGTTGGGTCTGGCCAATGGGGAGAATGGAGATGAGATCAGAGAAAAGGAAGAGAAGTAGGGGTATTCATTCTCCCAGATCCCTGACTTTGGAGTGCTGGGGGCTGACTTCAGTCCCTGACTGGCCCCCCTTCAGGGGTCTTCCAGTAACTGCTCCCTCCCTGCACAGTTCCTGCAGATTTCATACATCTGACCCATAACTCTGTAAACAGCCCTCTGATTCTCCGCCAGAGTGCATCTTCCAGGCCCGCTGGGGTCCTGATACACCCCAGAAGCCCAGGTCACTGATGACATGGTCTTAGATCTGCATAACACTTGGCAAAATAATATGCATTGACACCAACAAAAATCCAGTGAAGAGGCAAGGGAGGCATTATTATTGTGACGTCACAGGCGTGGAAACAGACTTAGGGGAGCAAGACCTTCTGCAGGTCACGTGCTAACAGCACAGCAGGAACGGGAGCCCAGACCCTCCACCTCTTTCAAAGTCTCTTCTGCCACAAGGCATTAAAATAAGGACACGCAGGGTCATGAAAATTGTCAGAATTTCTACACTTAAGTAGGTAAGGTTTGGTTAAACGAAAAATGCAGTTACGTGATCCAAGTCATTGACCTAGGATAATGGAAAATACAACGTGTTAGATTTCTTCGGTCCTACTGCTCCTGTTAACCAAGTGAAAGCCCCATCATTCGGTCTATATGACTTGATCTGACCTCTCTCGCAGATGCTGGGGTAGAAGGCATCAGGAAACACGGTTCCAGCCTGATATGCATCCTGGTGCTCACGTAACAGCTGGGGAAGAGGAAGAGAGAGAGGTTAGGGGCAAGAGGCAACGGCCCGGGACAAGCCCGCCCCACAGCTGGGGAGGGGACAGAAGGAAGGAGTAAGTACGTGCGTAACAAAAACTCAGGCATAATCCAAGAAGACACCCTACAACAGAGAACCTCGGGTTCTGTCCAAGCAAACACAGGCTGACCACAAAGGACCAAAAATCACATATTTAATTTCATCGCCTTTTGTTCCTCTGGCCACCAGCAAAGCAGGATTCCCCGAGGGTGGTTCACTGACTGGTTTGTGGTAAGATTTTCAACAATCCAGTGAAAAGTCAGTGCAATGAGAGAAATACAGGCATAAATGCATATAACACACACACACACAATGTATACACACATACAGTTATAATGCTGACCCCTGAACACAGATTTGAACCACTTTGATCCACAGATTTTTTTGCTAACACTAGAAACGTTCTTTCTTTAATGCATTTTCCTTAGTTGCTTTATTAGAAGAATATAGATTATAATTCATATAACCTACAAAATAGGTGTAAACTGACTTATCAGTAAGGCTTCCAGTCAACAGCAGGGTATTAGTAATTTTGGGGGGAGTCAAATGTTAAATTTGGGTTTTTGATTGCCTAGGGACCAGTGCCCCTAATCCCAGTATTGGTCCAAGTGTCATACACACACACACACACTGAGATCTATCGATATACAGGTTTATAGCTGCTACCTGTACTTTAGAGTCAGATGATGTCTTCTGGGCTTTTAGGGGGTGAGGATTAAAAAATCCTTTCCCTTTTAAAATTACAATAAAAGTCGGTGGTAAAAGAGCATACTTCAGGGCACCTGTGGCTCAGTTAAGCATCTCCCTTCAGCTCAGGTCATGATCCCAGTGTCCGGGGACCGAGTCCCACGTGGGGCTCCCTGCCCAGCAGGAAGCCTGCTTCCCCTTCTGCCCCTCCCCCCCTCGGTCCCTCCCCACCCCCACCCCCGGCCCCTCGGTTGGCTGGCTCACTCCATTCCATTCTGACCCCTTCAGGCTGCCCAGCTGTGGCCACAGAGTCCATGAGGGGCCCCTGTCCCTTCCTCAGCTCGCAGGCAAGGGCTTGGTTTTGCTGCAGAGGCAGCAGGGGTCAACCAGGTGGTGGCAGGCAGAGGACAGCCCCCCCCCCAGGTGCTAGCTAGGAAGGAGCACAGCTGAGGGGACGAGGTGGCAGAGCTGACAGCCGGAGCCAGCGGCTGCTTACTCCCCAGACTGTGCAGGAGGCTGCTGGACCGGGAGCCCCACAGGGAGCCCCACAGGCCAGCTCTGCGTGCCGTCCTGGGAGCCCTTCTTGGACGCTCGGCTCCAGAGCTCCAGGTCTGTCAGCACCCAGTGCCCCAATTCTGGGGGGCGCTCAGCATAAACTAGCCAGAGGTGTGTCCAGGACCTGCAGATGAGCTCGGGTTGCCAAAGCAACAATGTAGCAGCCTCGTTTTTCTTTTAAGTATTTATTTCTTTAAATAATCTTTACTCCCGAAACCTGGGGCTCAAACTCACAACCCTGAGATTAAGAGTTGCGTGTTCTTCCAACTGAGCCAGCCAGGTGCCCCCTAAACTTTAAGATGTTATTTGAGAGACAAAGAGCATGAGCAGGAGGGAGAGGGAGGGAACAGGCTCCCTGCTGAGCAGGGAGCCCGATGATGCGGGGCTCCATCCCAGGACCCCGAGATCCTGACCTGAGCCGAAGGCAGACGCCCAGCAGACTGAGCCCTCAGGTGCCCCACCTTAAACTTTTTAATTTATCCATAAAGACTTAAGAATCCCCACTGCCCCCACGGTGTTTGGCTCAAAGATGCACGTTGGATCGAAAGCTCTCCCTTGGGGATTTTCAGGCTGAGGCCGAGTTCCGGATGGTCTGCGTCCTCCGTGGAGAGAGACCACCACCCAGACGCTCTGCTCCAAGCGCCATCAGTTACATGAGCCAATAAAGTCTCCTTTTTCTCTGATGATAGCTTGCAAGTCGGACTTTGGTCACTTAAAAATAATAATTAACTTTATTGACTGTTTACCCTGCTTTGGTCTTGGTCGCTCTGTATGATTAAGACTTGTTGAATCTGCATCTCTAGGTGAGGAAGATGCAACTATTTAACATTAAAAAATAATTCTGAAGTAAACTTTGAAAAGCCAGTGTGTCAGCAAAACAGGAAGCTGCTGGGAGGTGATTAAGTACAGACAGGGGGAGGATGCCTCCTTCAGATATAAAAAGGTATTTTTAAGCTACAGAAATAAAAGCAGGAGGATACTGGAATCAAAAGAGATCAAGGAAACAGAATAAAGAGCAAAGAAACAGACTCAAGCACGTACAGTGGGGATGGGCGAAGGGTGGAGTCCCCCACCG
>JAQQSY010003768.1:0-12742 GCA_028646535.1 Procyon lotor
GGGCCGTTTCACAGGGGCAAATTGTGCCTCTGGTTGAGCTGAAACTATCTCGGGCTTCTCAGAAACCTTGATAAAGTCTTCCACAATTGCATAAATTGGACATTTCAGGAATTTCAAACTCTGAATGATCCTCCAGTTCTTTCTCTCTTTTCTCTTTATTTTGGTTAGTGCGGCAGGACTTAAATGGATGTTGATCTTTGTTTAAAGATTATGAAAATATTTAGGTGGGACGCCTGGGTGGCTCAGTCAGTTAAGCAGCTGCCTTCAGCTCAGGTTATGATCCCAGGGTCCTGGGATCGAGTTCTGCATCGGGCTCCCTGCTCAGTAGGGGTGGGCCTGCTTCTCCCTCTGCCTCCCCCGCCCCCTGTTCATGCTCTCTCTCTTTCAAATAAATAAAAAAATAAAATAAAAAAACCCATTTAGGTGTATATACATATAGCTCTTTTGAGACTCATCACTTTCCTTACACCACAGGCTGGGATCGCCATGGAACATATATAAAACTGCAGGTTGATTTTCTGGAGGGCTTTAGACTGATAATTTAAAATCTTAGACATTTTCCCCTGGAATTTACATTTACCTTCACTGACCAGTCTTTCTCTCTCTCCCCTTTCACAGCCTAATTTAAAGAATTGTCTGGATTTTCTGTCGTTAGCACTTGACTTACTAAAATCTCACTTCCACTCTTACCACTTACCACTCTGATCCTTGATCAGAGCAATTTCCAACAGTAATGGTGTCCCATTATTGTTAAATATGAACCATGCCTTTGCCCCTTAGCCTAACCTCTCAGTACCACTCGATAGTTGCCCCACTCCCTTCCTCCCTGAAACGGTTCCTTCCCTTGGTTTCCATGACAATGCACTCTTCTGATTTTCTTCCTACCCTTCAGATGCCTCTTCACAAAGATTCTCTACCCACCTCTACTGTGTTCTCCTGCTACCATCTAGGGTAGAGAGGAGAGAGAGATGGCACAGCAGTCTCACAACTCTGCCAAGACATCCTCACCCACCAACGTGTCCTTTCTTTATCATTCTAATTTTCTCATGTCACACCCCAGCTGACTGCTGATGGGGATTTGAGGCCACCTCTTAAGAAAGTTCTGCAAAGACGGTCCAGATTCAAGACTGGGGGGTGCTTTATCATTTGTTCTCCATCTTGGCGCTTTAGTTGAAATTGAGGCACCAAGCAAAAAAATCTCATTTAGTGTCCTATTAGACATATGATCATTTAAAAAATGTTCTCTTTGGGGGAACCTGAGTGTCCCAGTCAGTTGAGGCTCTTGGTTTTGGCTCAGGTCATGATCTCAAGATCCTGGGTTTGAGCCCCACATCGGGTTCTGTGCTCGGCAAGGAGTCTGCCTGAGGATTCTCTCTCCCTTTCCCTCTCCCCCAGCTCAAAAAAAAAAAAAAAAAAGAATAAATCTTAAAAAAAATGTTCTCCTTGATGTCTTGCTTGTCATTCCAAACTGTTCTTTTCTCTAAACTTAAATGCATCTCTATTGCTGTTTGACAAGCTAGACAGTTTGCTGAAACAAAATTTTCATTAAAGTCTCAGTTTTTTAATTCTTCCTGATGGACAGGGGAATGTGTCCTTGACTGAATGAATCACTAAGTGAGGAGTGACCATTAGATAGTTCCCAGAGTCAGGATGAGTTCAAGAAAAAAACAGGATAGATTGATCTCATTATATTTCTTAACGGTTGTTTGGTAGCTCAGGGCAGCATTTACAAATATTGTGAATACGTGCTTCAACAAGAGATTTGACAAGAAATCTCCTGGAATTCTTGTGAACGTGATAAAAACATTGTCTTGGAAGCAAGGACAATGGGGATTGAGAGACAGTGTACAATCTGTAGATTCATGACTGATGTCTCTGTAGAAGAGGTTTTCTAGTGTTCTGTGTGTGGGTGCATGTGTGCCCATGTATATGAATGTTTCCTTGTTGTGGAAGGCAGTCTGGTGAGGTGAGTGTGGGTGGTGGATCCAGTAAGTCCCGGGTATGGATGAGGATATGTAGTTAGCCTGCTGGAGGGCACAGCACAGCTCTTGGCACTTAAAAGCCCTCAGTCAATGCTGTCTTTTGTAAAGATGTAGCAAGTATGTTTAGCCAACTTGCAGGTGACATGGAGTGTGAGAGACCCTAAATACTCTGAATGACAAAATCAGATTGGGGATGATTTTAAAAGATTGGAATGATCACAAAGTGACATCTGTTGAAGATAAGTATAAAATATACTCGAAGGTCCCAAAAGCCAACTGAGATAGGATGGGATAGCATACCTTTTTTTTTTTTTTTAAAGACTTATTTACTTGAGAGACAGAATGAGAGACACAGTAAGAGAAAGAGAGAGAGAGAGCATAGGAGGCAGGGAGAGAATCTTAAACAGACTCCATGCTGAGATGGAGCCTGATGCCAGGCTCGATCCCACAACCCTGAGATCATGACCTGAGTCAAAACCAAGAGTCCGACGCTGAATGGACCGAGTCACCCAGGTGCCCCAGGGATGGCGTACTTAGTGAGAACGTTCAATTCAACATAGGTCAGGATGAGATTTAGAAATACAGAATCTTGAACTACATTCTCTACTATGTACCCACTAAAAATAATATTAAATGAAATGAAATAAAAATTGAATTCCTCAGTTTTAGTAACCACATTTCAAGCACTCAACAGCCAAGAGCGGCTAGTGGCTCCTGAGTAGGGCAGGGCCGCTGAACAACATTTCCGTCATCCCAGGGAGTTGTGTTGGACGGCGCTGGTGTAGAATGCTGGCTGTCATTCTGCTTTCAACATCGCACTGGTCAAACCACATCAAGGACATGGTAATGTTAGGATCTGGGGAACACACTCAGCGGGGCATAGGCCAAATGGGGCATGTCGAATTTGGGGGCCTGGAGAAGGAGAGAAATAAGAACCATGTCGTATGAGATGTGTTGAAGGACCCGGGGGATTAGCTGGGAGAAGAGCCAGCGCCGCCTCTAGGCTAAGCACCTAAAGCTGTCACGTGGAAGAGAGCTCAGATGATCCCGTGGCCTAGCGGGCTAGACCCAGGACCGTGAGCGGAAGTTAGAGGAGGTGGGAATCCTTATGCTATGCAGAACCCATAATTTAGAGAGCTTCTGGAGTCAGACCGCCTGTGTTCAAATCTTGCATCATCTCTTGCTTATTGGGTGACCCTGGGCAGGCCTCTTAACCTCTCTAAGCTTCAGTTCCTCATGTGCAGAGCCGGGTAATATCAGTATCTTCCTTACAGCATTATTGTGGAGAATAAGCTATTGTCCATACAAAATAGAGTGTCTAACAAACGGACGCTGTTATTACATCACATTCTGGCTGATATAAGGAAGAATCATCTAAACAACGAGTGAGCTGCTTTGGAGAATGTTCCCATCACTAAAGTGTTTTAAAGTGTTGATGACCTTTTGGCAGGGAGTAGAGACGGCCCCGAAGTTCCGAGTAAGGTCAGAGATTGAATTGGAGTTTGGAGGTTCCTGCCCATATTGGCATCTATGATTATTTTATTTTATTTTATTTTGTGTCATTTCCTATTTATTTTCACCAAGGCTAGCCCCAAGGCTTGAGTATTTTTGCCTTGGTCAGGTGACAGTGAATAGCTTCTTGCCGAGTGCGAGGGACAGGGAGGATGGAGAGGAATGGAGGGAAGAAGAGGTGAAATAAAGTCGGAGATCAGCCTCTGTGTCCTGCCCAGCGCTTACCGGTCTGTATACCTCAGAGACATGACATAGACCGTGAGGCCTGCCCTCAGATAAGCACAGATATTTGGGCAGGAATGAGGGCTGCAGTGGTTGTATTTACCTGGTCTCCTCTTAATGGAGGAGGCACACCTATCCAGCTCATTAACACATGTTTGAAAGGTGGCCACACACAATGGCGGAAGCCCCAGGGTCTCTCATCGGGGGAGGGGCCCCCTCGGGCTGTTCAGTTCCGCTGCCCAGCTGCGTGTGTGTGACCCAGTCACCTTGCTGGGTTCTGGGCTCACTAGGGTGTTTACTTACTGCCTTATGAAAGTAGGTATGCATGTATTTCAAGGAAGATTATCTGATGTCATTAGACATTAAAAGTATCGACAAATGTATTTGAGCAGTCAGAAATGTGCTATTAACACATGTAGAAGAGTTGGTGAATACAGAGAAAGGGTTTAGCCCTTTGAGAGTTGTCATGGCAAGATTTGATGAGAGCAGGCCAAGAGGATGCTTAGGGCATCCGCACAGCAGCTATTTGGAGAGCAAAATTCCAAATATATCATGTGCTAATTGGTGACTCAAAAAGCCCAACAATAAAGAAGTCATCACGACTTCTTCATCTAAGCTTTGTGACAATGTCCCTAGAACTCAGGGAAAAATGGAAAATTCAGATCCCCCAAATTCCATACTTTGAGAGACTCCGTGGAATAATTCCTGGCTGGGTTTCTTGAGTGTACCCGGCCCGTCCTGGAATGCAGATACAGGTTCTTCATCCCTCCATTGTTTGTCTCGGGTAGGCCATTCATCCGTCTATCCTGCTGCCTCACTGGGGTCCCCTGCGGGGTTAAGTACCTAATAACTGTGTTCTGTGTTAAGCTCCCCATTTGCTGGCTCGCCCACTTCTCACTTAAGTGGAATACAGCCTGGATCCCAACTGCAGTTTGGTTTCGTTTGTTCGGCGCAGAATAAACTTCCTTGAGACTTTTCAGCCTGACTGTGGTCGGCAGTCACTGAAGTTGGCAGAAGACGAGGCCTACTTAGTCGCTGTACAAAGGTGGTTTTCAGTTCCGTTGCTGGGTGACGAGCAGGCCTGGGCTGGCCGCGTGGCTGGCTGCAGCCCCTGCGCTCCAGCAGGTGGCGCTCCCGTCCTCTCTGTGTTGAAGCCGGCGGGCGAGGAGGCTGAGGATTTGGGCCCGCGGGGATGCAAATCGTCAACTCAAAGCAGCTCTTGTGGGCAAGCAGCAGTTGGAGCCCATTATCGGTGCGGGCGCAGCTGCTGCCGGCTGTCCCTGCTCCCGAGCAGTTTCAGAGCAAGGCCTCTGGAAGCTGACTGGGAGACCGGAGACCAGGAGCGAAGCCACTGGCTAAAATAAGCGGGTTAGGATTCAGTTATTTGCTTCCCTGCAGACAGTCGGTCCGGAGCAGCTTGGAGTCTGAGGCCAGATCCTCAGCAGGCCCTTCCCTTCCGGAAGGGCTCTGGAAAATCTCATCAAAATGGCCAACTCTCTAAAGCCTCATCTTGGAACCCAGTTAGTGAAAATCAGGAGTATCTTGAACCGCTGACAGAACTGTACTTTTTATCCCTTTGTGCTGGCTTCTCCCAGTCAGTCTTGATTTCTAACGTTCTGTCTTATTGCTGGTAGAAGAGTATTGGCCCTTATCAGACAGTGCCTCTACTTGGGGGTTAGAAAATATGGCTGCCACAATTACCCTCCGTTTTCTGAGAGAGGGAGCTGAGTTTCTCAGGGAGCTGGGTTTCAAACAATGTTATGTTTGACTATGTTCCTGGAAAATTCGTATGTGACATTCTAACCCTCAGGGCAGTGGTATTGGGAGGTGGGGCGTTTGGGAGGTGATTAGGTGATAAGGGTAGAGCCCTCCTGAATGTGGTTCCTGCTCTTATAAAAGAGGCTCCCGAGAGCTTTCTTGCCCCTTCTGCCACATGAAGATACAGTGAGAAGATGGCTATCTATGCACCAGGAAGCAGGCTTTTACCAGACAATGAATCTCTCAGCACCTTGATCTTAGACTTCCCAGCCTCCAGAAGTATGAGAGATTAAATTTCTGTTGTTTATAAACCACTCAGTCTATGATAATTTTTGTAGCAGCCTGAATGGACTAAGACAACCAACGATGTGCTTCCCACCCCCTTCTCTCTAATTCAAACCTATTAAATTCTTATACAAAGTGATGGGAACCCACGAGTCATTAGGATTTGGTTATTGCTAGTCTCTTAGTTTATGGGAGGAGTATCATTCATGTTAGCAAATCCTTACCCACTGTAAGAGAGAGGCACTGGCTGAATTGCTTTAAAATTTAAGTGGATACGAAGCAACTTCTCCGAGGATGAATCCACAAGTCAGGATTATCTGATGATTGCCTAGCATATAGCTGTCACCACCACTCGCTGGAGGGGGTGCGGATTTTTAGTTTCTCAAGGCACACTTTCCTGCTGGATCTGCTGTGGCCTCAGACTCTTTGGCACACGGGCTAAAACTTATCTTTCTCACTTTAAACCGTGGTTGATCTTTAATACTTTTGTTACATAATACTAAAGGTCAAAATATTAGCTAAAACTAACAAAACAGATCCCTCATGGTTGATTCTTACAAGAAACTTGAAGGACACAAAGTCATTGGGAATCATTTAATTTTAGAGCTCACAGGAAATATGATGAATCTCCAGAATCTCAAGAAAATAAAGTTGATGCTCAAAAGACAAGTTGGGTGGGAATTCTACTTCTGGTAAAGGTGGACTCGCCTGTTGCAGGGTCACCTTACCTCCAAGACCACCTAGAAATGCTGGAGAAAAGATATATGACATCTGTTTGAAGGCATTGGAAGCTACCTGGGGAGCACAATTTTGAGGGGACAAGGTCCTCAAGAAAAGGAAAACAACAAGAACAATAACAACCAACAAAACCCCCAGAGAAATGAAGTGATCATGAGACTTGTTTCCCCCTCCAGGCACTTGCAAATATCCATGCTGTGGCTCAGAGGTTGAGAAGCTACATAAAGCTTCCTGCAGTTTTATGAAGTATCAGAAACAAAAATTAGAGTTTAGCATCAGCCAGTGATTTAGGGTCTTGGCAAACACTCCAGGCTTTGGTTGAGACCCTTAAATGACTACACCATAACCATAAGAAATAGATGATTCTTTACAAAGGCAGAAGTTCAACTTCAAAACACTTCAATTTATGGTTGGATGAGGTAATCTGCTCCACCTTAACTGCCTGTTAGAAACAAAAATAAGCTCCCTTCAGGAAGATGACACTATCCAGAACTTTAGTTTTCAAAAAGCCAAAGGCAGATGCTTAACGACTGAGCCACCCAGGCGCCCCTCCCACCAAAATTTTTTTAAAAAGATTTTATTTATTTATTTGACAGAGAGAAAGAGAGAGAGATAGAGAGAGAGAGAGATCACAAGTAGGCAGAGAGGCAGGCAGAGAGAGAAGGGGAAGCAGGCTTCCCACCGAGCAGAAAGCCCGATGCAGGGGCTTGATCCCAGGACTCCGAGATCATGACCTGAGCTGAAGGCAGAGGCCCCGACTACTGAGCCACCCAGGCGCCCCTCAAAAATTTTTAATAGAAAATGTCCTGTATCCAAATGTATCCAAACAGAAATCATCCAGTATATATCAAGGCAAAATTATTGAAAACCAAGGGGAGGAAACCCTGAAGAGATACAGATATTACAATGACCAGGCAATGACCTTAAAATAATGGTGATTAGTATGTTCAAGAGTTTAAATGATGAGGATTGCACAGGAAACTATAAAAAATCAAATGGAATATCTAAATTTGAACATTCATATCTAATATCTGTAATTAAGAACTCAATAAAGTAGCTTAATGTGGCTTAGATATAGTTGCAGAGAGAGATCATAAACTGGAAGATGAATCAGAGGACATGGAAAGGGACTGGATGGAGTTAAATGTACTAAGGTTTTGCTTTGGCCAGGAAATGGTGAATGTAATACTATTCATTGGACTTGACTACGTTAAAGGTAAATGTTGAAATCTCCAGAGTAACCACGAAAAACATAATGAAAGATTGTATAATTAAAAATAGTAAACCAGGGCGCCTGGGTGGCTCTGTGGGTTAAAGCCCCTGCCTTCGGCTCGGGTCATGATCTCAGGGTCCTGGGATAGAGCCCCACATCGGGCTCTCTGCTCAGCAGGGAGCCTGCTTCCTCCTCTCTCTCTGCCTGCCTCTCTGCCTACTTGTGATCTCTCTCCTCTCTGTCAAATAAATAAATAAAATCTTTAAAAAAAATAGTAAACCAAGGGGGAAATAGGGTAATAAAAATAATAAACATTCATAGTCCAAAAGAAGATATGAAAAGAAAGGGGGAGGGGAAGAAACACAAAGCAGATGGAATAAATTTAAGACAAATGGTAAGATAGTTTAAATTTATATATAGCAGTTATAATATTATATGTAAAGGTATAAAAAATTCTTTTTAAAAGACAAAAATTGTCAGATTGTACAAAATATAAACCTAAAACCAAACCAAAACAAAACTCAAATCAGTGTTGTATACAAGTGCATGGTGCAAATTGTAAGACTTCAGGAAAGTTGAAAATAAAAGGATGAAAAAAGATATAGCATGTGTATATTAACCAAATGAAAATTCAATTACATATATCAGACAAAACAGACTTGAAAGCAACAAACATTACTAAAGATAAAAAATGATATTTCATAATAATGAAATGGTCATTCCAACATAAGGATATCATAATCATACACTTAGTAAAATACAAGGCAATACTTGAAGAACAAAGTGGAGATATATGAAAATGTGTAGTTGTATTAAATAAAAACTTAAAAAAATATGCAATTATAGTACGATATTTTAACATACTTCTTTCAGTGACTAATAGAACTAATGACCTAAAAATCAATAAGTTAATCAATCAAAGGGGATGAAGATTTGAACATCATGATCTATAAAACTGATCTATTTGGTCTAGATAGAACATTGCACTCAACAACTGCACATAGAACCCTTTCCAAAATTGACCATATGCTGGGCTATGAAGTTTCAACAAATTTCAAATAAATTAAATCACATAGAGTGTGGTTTATGATCATAGTAGAATTAAGCTACTAATTCTAATTAAGATAAAATAAGCTACTAATACTAATTAAAAAGTAAAGATAAATAGACAATTTTCTGTTTAGAAATGAATCAATACACTTTTAAACACATGTCAGAGAAAAAGTGGACATTAGGCAATATGTTGAATGGTAATAAATAAAATAGATCAAAACTTGTGGGATGCGGGGAAAAGCCATTTGTAGGTAGTTTTAAATACATATGTTAGAAAAGAAGAAAGAAAGAAAATTGGTGTTCTAAACATCTATCTCAAGGGGTAAGAGAAAGAAAAGCCAATTAAGCATCAAGAAATTGACACGTTAGGGGTACCTGGGTGACTCAGTGGGTTAAAGCCTTTGCCTTCAGCTCAGGTCATGATCTCGGGGTCCTGGGATCAAGCCCCACATCGGGCTCTCTGCTCAGCAGGGAGCCTGCTTCCCCCTCTGTCTCTGCCTCTCTACCTACTTGTGATCTCTCTCTCTCTGTCAAATAAATAAAATATCTTTTAAAAAAAAGAAATTGACACAAATTAATGAAAGAAAACAAAATGTACAACAGAGAAAATAAAATAGAACCAATAACTATACTATAATTAATAACACTTGGGTAAGACTAATAAAAGACACAGAGAGAAGGCATAAATTACCACTATCAGGAGTAACAAATAACTATAGATACTGGAGAATTTTAAAAAAACTTAAAAAGATATCATGAACAATTTGTGGCAATAAATTTGAAAATTTAGATGCAATGGATTAATTTCTTGAAAAATACAGCCCCCAATAACTAATAAAGAAAATGGGCAAAGCTATGAAAGAAAATTAAATCTCTAACTTAAATCTCAGATAGCTTAACCAAAGATTTCTTTTAAATGTATAAGGAAAGAAGAACATTTACCATACTCAAGTCTCCCAAAGAAGAGAAAAGTAAGGAAACTTCCTAACTCATAATGACAAGGACATTATAAGAGAATTAAAATTAATTAAAATTAACCTCTTTCATGAACATAGATGTAAAAATCCTAAACAAAATATAAGCAAACCAAATCCAATAATGTGAAAAGGATATTACTTGATGACCATGTTGCGTTTATTCCAAAGTTAATGTAACATTTTAAATAAATGCATTTTAAATATCATCACAAACACCAAATTAAACATAATGGAAAATGAGCAACACACCAGAAAATGATAAAATATTACTGAAAAATAATCAAAGAAACATAAATAAGTGGAGATCTTTACCACGTTAATGGATTGGAAAACTCAATATTATAAAAATATCAATTCTTCCCAAATGGATTTATCAATTAAATCCAATCCTCATGAAAATCCCAGCGTGTGTGTGTGTGTGTGTGTGTGCGTGTGTGTGTGTGTATGTATGTGTGTATGTAGCTTGATAAACTGGTTCTAAATTATGCATGGAAATAAAAAGTTTAAGAATAGCTAACATTATCTTGAAGAACAACAAAGCAGAAGACCTGGATTATTGTCTATAAAGACTTACTATAAAGCTACAGCACTCTACCTCTGAAACTAATAATACACTATATGTTAATTAACTGAATTTAAATTAAAAAATAGCTACAGTCATTACAACAATATATTGGTGCAAGGATAAATAAGTCAGTGGAACAGAATGGAGAGTCTAGAAAAAGACCTACCCGCAAATGGATGTTCAGTTTGTGACAAGAGCATTAAAAAAGGGAGGAAAATGTTTTGCTTAATAAGTGGTGCTTGATGAATGGACTATCCATGTAGAAAAATATTAATCTGATCTTCTATGTCACTTTCTCCTCAAAAATTCATTTTGGGTAGATTGTGGATCTAAATGTAAAAGGTAAAAGAATAACTTCTAGAAGATAACATGAAAGAACAGCTTCCTAATTTTGAGGTTGACAAAGATTTCTTAAATAGCCAACACATGTATTTGTCAAAAAGGTAAAGATCGATAAATTAGACATCATTAAATTGACAAATTCTGCTTACCAAAATGTATCATTATGAGACTAAAAGCCAAAGAACTACAGAGTAGAAGAATTTGTTATTATATTAATTAATGAAGTCTTTCTATATGTATGAAGAACTCTACAAATGAACAAGAAAAAAAACCCAGATGACTTAGTATGAAAAAAAGAGGGGGGATATCACGAATGTGTGTTTCACAAAAGAAGATCTCCCCACTTGGCCAATAACTATAAGAAAAGATGGCCCAACCTCACTAGTTATCCAGGAGAAGCAAATTAAAGCTACATGAGATACTGCACACACCCAACTAGCTAAGGTTAAAATGGCTGATGATCCCAGGAAGAGGACGAGAAGCAACTGGAACTCTGATGCACTAGTAGTTGAAACAATTGGTACAATGTCTTTGGAAAACTATTTGGTATATGCCAGATAGCCCCACAACTTCTGGAAGTATACATTTAGGAAATGTCACAGCAACATTATTTGTAGTAGCCAATAACTGGAAACAATCCAAATGCCAGTCAACATTCGAATGGATGGATAAATTGTGGTAGAGCCCTACAATTGATTACTACATGACAATGAACATGAATGAGCTACTCCCTCAAGCGTAACAAGGATGAAGCTCATGGACGCAGTTGGAGCAAAAAGGGAGGCAGATGCAAAATAATACTTTTATAAAATAAAAACCAGAACAAAACAACACACACACACGTACACACACACACACAGACACGCACACACACACACACACACACACACACACAGAGGCAGAAACAAATCCATGTTGTTATTCATCAGGCGAGCGGTTTCCTCTGGAGAACAGGGTGGGGGGTAGCGATTGAGAAGAGAAGGGGGAACTTCTAAAATGCTGCTTGGTGTTCTATTTCTCAGGGTTACATGGAAGAATTTATGTCGTACCAGTTGATCATTTTTGTGATAAGAGGCTTCTAAAGAGAAGCTGAAATACATTCAGTTATTACAATTTTAAGCTCTTTTCCTTCTTGGTGTGCCACACTTCACCTGTTTGAACTTCTCATTTTTGTGACTCAGAGCTCTTTGACTGTGCATGACAGCAACCTGACTCACATCCTCTTCACAACAAGGGAAACTCTTTGCTCTCAAAGACCAACTGGATGCAGGGCCCGAACAGGGTTACCAGGTTTCTGTTTTTCCTCATCTTTCGACTCCGTTCATCCCCCCTGGAATTTATCCTGCACACAGGCCAACGGTTTGCTTAGACTGGACCCTCCGTGGTGAGTTTAGGCACGCTGGGTTGGGGGGGTTTTCAAGACAAGTCAAGTAGCCTCCTGCCCTTCTTTCAAGCAGATTGTTTGTTGTTCCAGAAGCTCCTCTGTGGAAGTCCACTGGCTGAACTAAATCCTGTAGCAAGTGTTCTGCTGCTCTAGGCCCAGCCCTGAGGCCAGGCCTGGCTGGGGGGCTTAGGACTCTGTGATTGATAGCCCCATGCAGATTATATTTATCTGGGGCACAGTGCTTCCTCCAAGGAAAAGATGCAGGTAGGCAAGAGCCATATGTCTGTTCTTTGCCAAATTATGTTTCTTTTTTCACATTAGAAAAACTGATACTACCAAATTCCCCTTCCAAAGAACTCCTACGACTGGACGAGAAAAAGACAGATGACCCAATATTGTACCAACAATTTTTATTTTTATTATTTATTTATTTATTTTTAAATTTTAATTAACATATAATGTATTATTTGCCCAAGGGTACATGTCTGTGAATCGTCAGGCTTACACATTTCACAGCACTTGACAGCACATACCCTCCCAAATGTCCATAACCCAGCCACCCCATCCCTACCCCCCACCTCCCAGCCATCCTTAGTTCGTTTCGTGAGTCTAGGGGTCTCTTATGGTTTGTCTCCTTCCCCATCCCTTCCTGTTTCATTTCTCACCCCCAACCCCCCAAGCTCCCACCTTACCTCTCAAATTCTTCATATC
>JAQQSY010003769.1:0-12742 GCA_028646535.1 Procyon lotor
TGAACGGAGGTTTATACCTGACAGGGCAGGTGTTTTGAATCAGGTGACTCTGCTCCACACAGTGATTTGGGGATCCAGGTTTCTTGTCTGATACATGCCTCCAAGCTTGCTTTGGGGCTTATCCCTATTCCAGGAGCCAGAAATGGATGAGAACGTGAAGGATAGTGGAGGGGAAGTTTTCCCAGACCAGGTTTGGAAGTGATGCACACCATCTTGGCTCTGCCACTGTTGGTGGGAGCTCAGTCATACGCTTTTAACTGGAAAGAAAAAGAATACAGGGGCGCCTGGGTGGCTCAGTGGGTTAAAGCCTCTGCCTTCGGCTCAGGTCATGATCTCAGGGTCCTGGGATCGAGCCTTGCATTGGGCTCTCTGCTCAGCGGGGAGCCTGCTTCCCCCCCCCCCCAACCGCCCGCTTCTCTGACTACTTGTGATCTCTCTCTCTCTGTCAAATAAATAAATAAATAAGTAAATAATCTTTAAAAAAAAAGAGTACAGAATTTCTTTTAACTTTAACTTTCCACTTTTAACTAGAAGGAAAAAGAATACAAATTTCAAGAGCAAAAAAAGAACAGAAAATTTAAACTAATGCTATTCCGAGTTTGGTTCTTGCCTTCTCAATTTTTAAAAAAATTCTACTACCAGGTAGTAATAGTATACTGGTAGATTACTAATAAATAGGTTCAATTATCAAATAAACTTCTAAATGTTTCAATTAGATATGTATAATTAGTAAATATAGATATGCATAATTAGTTATTAGTAGATTACTAATAAATAGGTTTCATTATCAAATAAACTTCTAAATGTTTCATGCTGCTGTATCTTTTAGCAGATTCATAATGCACATTAGCATTTTAAAGCTTTGAGAATAAATGAAACAAGATTGTTTTAATAACCTTATGTTCCCCCAAACATATATGACCATGGAGCCTTCTTTTCATGGAATATCTACCAATATCCTGTGGGCATTTTGGGAAATGGTGTGTCTAGAGGAAGGGGAAGTTTTCAGATAATCAATAAGAAGTGAATAGAAGGTCCTCTAAATACCATTAACCATTAACAGTCCAGTTCTATTTGTTGAAAAGAATTTATGGAGAGGGGCACCTGGCTAGTTCATTTGGTAGGATGTGTGACTCTTGATCTCAGGGTTGTGAGTTTGAGCCCCACTTTGGGGGTAGAGAATACATAAAAAATAAAATAACAAAATCTTTTTTTTTTTTTAGAAGGGAATTTAGTGAGTTAAGATAGGCAAGTTTTGTGACTTTTTGTAGTAAATTTCCTAGGGGCTAGAAAGGAAGAAGACCAGGCTAGCAAGTTCCAAGTATGACAACTACTTGAGCAAATAGTTAAGTCATCATGGGAGTTGAGAGGGTTTGCATATGGTAGTGATGATGAGTCCAGCTACAGAACCCAACAGAGTGAGGAACAATGGAGTCGGCTTGTGGAGAGGGATCAGTGTCAGAGAAATTTCCCGGAGGCCAGAGGAATGTTGAATGGTGGGGAGCCAAAGGAGTGCAGCAAGAGAAAATATCCCTGTAGGAGGCAGAGACTGAGCAATGCTGTACATTAACTAAGTTTGTGCCTTTGTTGATGGGTGACAGGTGTAGAGTGGAAGCTATCAGTGAAGTCTTAGTCAAGATGGTAGACCAAAGGTCAAGGTTGTGGATGGTTCAGTCAACTGAATACTATCTAGGATGTTAAGAAACATGGTGGTTATATGTTACGGACTGAAGGTTTTCATCACCTCCCCCCATCTTGTAATTCATATGTGATGATATTTGGAGGGGGAAACTTTGGGATATGATTAGATTTAGATGAGGCCATGATGGGGGAACCACCCAGGTTGGTATTAGTGTCCTTATGAAAAGAGGAAGAGACAGAGCCCTCTGTCCCTGTGCCATGAAAGGGTACAGTAAGAAGTTGGGTATCCACAAGCCAAGAAGCGCATTCTCACCTAAACACCAGCTCTCTTAGCACCCTGATTTTGGACCTTCCAGCCTCGAGAACTGTAAGAAAGAAGTTTGTGGCTTCAGCCATCCAGCCTGTGGTACTTTGTTATAATAGCTCGAACCGATGAAGACAATATATAAAAGCAATACAGCTACAAAGTCATTAAAGACGGTGGAAATGGCTATTGGAAACCATCAGAGTATGAAAATGAGACTTGGACTTGTTAGTATAGTTCAATTACAGGGACTTTAAAAGGCAAGACGTGGGATTAGATGCTGAGGGGAGTGATCGAGCTGAAGATTCCTTTCCTTCCCCTGCGATGGATAGGGATGGAGAGGGGACCTCTATGTGGGAGATGTGGTCATGGCATCTAATAGGTCATAGAATCTGTAATAGAATAAGAAATTTGGTAATCACTGAGCCTAGTGCAGGTTTTGGGAGGACTTTCTAGGAAACCTGCAGAACATGAATTTCCCAGTTCAATATGTTTGCTAAATGTTGCATATCATATGATCTTGGAGTTTCGTATTGCTTATTAGCCTGTTACAAGGTCTGGAAGCCGGAGAGTAAAGATTAAACACATTTATCTCAACTCTCCCCAAACTTTATATGCCGATGACATCCATTTTTTTTTCATGGTACGTGTATTTTCACTCATTGAACACATTATTTATGTCTCGTCAGCACTATACTATGAAAGGCTGGTGTTCTAGAGAACACAGTGTGAGAAATAATGATCTTGTCCAACCTCTCCATTTTTCAGATGAGGAAATTAAGCCTGTGATGAGCAAGTCAAGAGAGAAGTATAATTCCCTCCCCCAGGGAAGTCAGGGGGAAAATCAGTGGCAGGATAATGGAAATTTGAGACGTCTGATATGGAACCAGTAGAAACACAGTTTAAGAAGCAATTTTTTTTTTTTTTTTGAAGATAGAGGGATAAGACGAGGTGAAAGCGCACACACCTTAGTGGTGAGAAGAAGGTCTACCTTGTAGACAGTGTCATGATCTTAATAGAAAAGGACTGGTGGAAATTAAGTAGAGAAACAGACCTACGTGATCCCCTTCTCAACCTTAGCCCCCAAATGGCAAGAGGTTGGAGATGAATATCCATCTGAAACATTTTGAGTTACTCTAGAGCTCAGGGTGACAACAGACATGAGGAAGAGAGCATCCCTTCCATGGAAGAGCAAGTCTTTTCCGTGACCTCATGGAAGATGACTTGCCAACTCACATCCAGGCTCAACGCACCTTCTGTGTCCCAAGCACAGTTGGGGTTACTTGGGAGATCACCAGACCACCAGCTCTAAGACCAGGGGACTGAGACCGGAAATAAAAACCCTCCTCCCTGCAGAGAGATGCTTCACTCCCACATAGACATAGGCAGAAGGGAGAAAAGGTTTCTCAGATGGTAGAGAAGAGAAAATGGAAGAGAAATGGAAGAGAAAATTCGAGAAAGGAAAGCTCCGCCATGATGACAGGCAAACCCTGGGACGAGTTATTCTCAGAGGTGCTCTCCACGGGGCGAGCAGGGAGCCTTGATGTCTCCATTCATTGTGCACGGTCCCTCTGGTGCTGCTTTCATTATTTGAACACTATCTGGTGTCATTAAGATATCAGTGTTATTTAGGTATATCTGCATTGGCAGTTTAATTATGTCTGGGCAAGGCTCGGTATTTATTCATGGGGATCTTGGGGCGTTGTCAGACACCAGCCTGGAGATAAAGACGAGGTGCCTGCAGAATGCTAATGCTCCCCAGCTCACCACTTGACCAACCCACATGCCAAGTTATTACTAAACTGATTATTTCGATCATTAACAACTCATACATCAGCCTCCTTCACCCGAGATGGCCACACGCATTCATCTTTTCATAAATGGTTATCTGACAAGGGCGCTGAGAATTGATGCTCAGGGGCGGGGGTGGGGGGATTGCCCAATGCGGGTCAGCTATGGGGTGCAGCGAGCTGGGCACCCTGTTAGCAACACCCTTTCATTAATCAGATTAGGACAATAAACCCATGGAGAGGGCACCATGTTCCTAAACAATAACCAATCGGGGTGCCTTCGTGTTGCCCGCGGCAACGGCTGCCTTGCCTTTTAAGAGGATGTTGCTTTGCAGATCCCCGTGGAAAACCCGCATCTTTGCTCATCCTATCACGGCCTGCTCGCAATCATTACTCTTGTTCCAAGGAGCGGGGCACGAGGGGAGGCTGCGGGGTTGTGGACACACCATCTGCTCCCAATTGCTCACCTGAGTCAAGAGCCTCCTGACATCACTTCTCCGCAGCAACGAGAGCCAAGCAGAGCGAATAAAGAGGCTGAGCTTGCACCAGACATTGTGGAGCCTTTAAATGATGAGTGAGAGCCCTGGGAGAGAGCAGAACCGCTCCCAGGCAGGGAGCCCCTTCCTCCGAAGGAAAAGGCAGAAGGGGCAGTTGTGCCTGAGTTAGAAACGACACTCTCGACCCATCTAATGAAGGAGTCACGTGTGTTTCTCTGCGCTGGCAGCTGATTCGGTTGGTTCTTCTCAACGGGGGAGAACCCTCTGCCCAATTTCACTGACAAGGATGATGTTTCCGTTTAGACGATGTTCCGCTAATACGGTCTTCTTTGATTTTCACGAGATGGACTTGCTTTAAAAAAAAAAACAGATTTTGGAAACTGAGGTTAAGAGACTTTATGCAACTTGCCCAAGGTCACAGGCTCATTAGCGGTAACCATTCCCGAGAGATCTCCTTAGTCTTTTTTACCATCTTGACACCAATATAGAGCCATAGTAGTGGGACGTTACAAAATCTTATTAAATGGTGACTCGTGTCGGGGCATCCCGCTCTTTTTGGGTATATGGCTCTTTTTTTTTTTGGATCCCTTTAACAGTTAAATACTCTTGTTTTATAATAAAGCCAAAGTCTTTATCTTTCCCTGCTCCTTCTAGATTTCCTCTGTGGTACACATAGAAAAAAATCTGATTATCCACGCGGTAGCCCCCCAGACCTTTAATCACCTCCTTAAAGGCCCTGTTTCCGAATACAGTCACATTGGGGGTTAAGGGCTCAACACGTGAATTGGAGGCGCCATGACTCTGTCCATAATAGGTACAATTAAGTCAAAGCCTCCGTTTCTTCAGCCTACATTGTTACCTGTACAGGAAGCAGAAAGTCAGCCCCATTCCCAGGTGCAGAAGGACCTAAGCTGTCTGTCCTTTGAGTAGCCTTCCCAACCTGTGTCCCCTGCGTGCATTCTGTGTAAACAGCCAATGGATGGCTACTTGGGTGTGACGCCCAAAGATTGCACCTAAATCAGCGTTGAAAACAATCACCCCTCAGGAAGGGGTGTGATTCCCCAAAGGGAAGAGAGCTCTCAAGGAGTAAGAATCTTTTAGAGCTGGAGATTTTGCAGTGCAGAATGGAAAATGGGAAGGCTTGCCCTCTCAAATCTCAAAGCAACTGGACTCGGGCCTTGTTTTCTTAGAATCTGTTTGGGAAGGTGGCGAGGGTAATTCGAGCGACTGGCCCTTCCATTCCCAAAGTGGATACCAAGAGCGAGACAGTGATGAATTACCCAGGATGAGGTTAGAATAATTTAATAAAAAGAGGTGGAAATGGGGTCTTTAATTCCTAACCTTTTGAGCTGTGGCTAAAATCCATTAATAGAACATGGATTAAGAAATCCAAAGTAAGATTAGTCAGCATCACCCACCAGTGAATCACTCTGGAGCTCGGGTCAGAATTAACATCTGAAAATTCTTTAAAACTTTATGGCTGAGATTCCACCCACCCCCCCCCCCCCCCCCCCCCGGCTTGACTTCTTTTGTAGTCTTGGCCTTTTTAGCCAGGGAGATAGAAAATGTTTGGCATCCATTCAAAGCTCATTCAAACCACAGGGTAGAACTATAAAGGAGGCCTTTGGGGATATGTAGGGTCAGTCTGAATAGTTTATATCATAGCTTTCAGTTAAAAAAAAAGAAAGAAAAAATTTCTTTTACAGCATCAGTAGGGAGGATTATATCACAATATATAAGTAGATTTAGCAGAATTTACAAATCCACATGTGTTCCCTTAAGCGGTAGTTTTCAAATATTTGATGACCTTAGAACTCTTGGCTCAAATGAAATTTTACACTGAAGGAAAACGGAACAAAACTAATACAAAGAAAGTTGCTTTGCTCACAGAAGGATGTGGGGTCTCAGAGACCCTAGTGTTTCCGTTTCACTTTTTTAGGCCGCCCTTAATGGGAACAAATGCCTAGATCGTCCAAGAAGATAGATTGAATACTTTTTCTCTTGGAGATTCTTACTCTACATGAATTTCTCCCTGTGAACCACAGAACATGTGTGAATGACAGCCCATCATTAAATAGTAAGTCACACCTCTCCTTGAGTTTTGAAAAATATTTTGAAAGCGATGTGGTCTTCCAACATAAATGTGGAGATTAAAGGAGGTGACTTTTTCCCACAGCAGGAACGTTTAAAATGCAGACTGTTTAAAACAAACTGCTAAAAAAAAAACCCCAAAAAACAAAAAACTGAATTTTACCGATGGAGCGTGTATTTTCTTAGATCGTCAAACCATACACTGTCAAAGATGGAAGAGACCCTGTATATTGAAATCAAATGAGATAATTACATAAAGGTGCTTTTAACCTATAAAGCATTTTGCAAATGTTGATGGTGATGCTGTCTACCTCCTTTCCTTTAACTGGAGCTTTCATATTTCTTTGTAACACCCTTAACTAGAGCTCAGAAAAGGCAAAATACAGTGCTCAGTGTCAAGCAGCCAGACACAGATAACGCTAGGATGTAGATTGTTGTTTGAAGGCACTTAGATCAAGTCACAAAAGCCTAGTAATCAGAGGCCAGTCAGAAAGTACTACTCAGAAAGTACAATAGTTTCTCTTGTATAAAAATGCATGTCAGGGCGCCTGTGTGGCTCAGTCGGTTAAGCGTCTGCCTTTGGCTCAGGTCATGATCTCAGCGTCCGGGTTTGAGCCCCACACTGGGTTCTCTGCTCAGCAGGGAGTCTGCTTCTCCCCCTGTCTCTCCCCCTGCTTGTGCTCTGTGTCTCTCTCTCTGTCTCTCAAATAAATAAGTAAAATCTAGGGGGGAAAACAGTCACGTCATCTATACCTGAGTTGGATCCCAAGAAACTCTTTGTTGTTGGCACACAAAAGACAAGTCTCTCAGTCTGGACCTGTAAGTTTCAAACATGTTCATGGAGGGAACGAAGCTTATTTGCATAAAGCCCAAATGAGTAAGCAGAGGGGCACCTCCTCTTTATAGTTCTTCAGTGAAATGTTTGGAAAATATCGAGTGAACTTTCATCTTACAAAGTTGGTGGTGAGTTTCTAAAATCAATACAAAAAACTAAAACTGAAACTAAAATCAGCATAGGTGCTGGTTCAGTCCATGGAGCGTGTGACTCCTGATCTCAGGGTCGTGAGTTCAAGCCCCACGTTGGGTGTGGAGCCTACTTTAAACAATCCTGAGCAAAAATAATAATAATAATAACAATAATAATAAAGTCGGTATAAGTGGCAAAGATCCTATAAAATCAAAATGATCTCTGAGAATCCTTTGGACTCTTAGAAACTCAAAGACATATCATCTGTTACTTTTGTCTTTGGAAAGTTGGCTGAGATATTCCTTTTCCTGTGATGTTGGAAGCCAAGGTCTCTTTTGAACCAAGCAAGGGGACCTAAATATGTTCTGTGTGACCTTGATCAGCTGACTATATGGAGATTGCCCAAGATCTGATTCCACCGTATAGATTTTCTGCTCTAGCCGCAGATTGATGGTGATGGAACTCTCCAATAACTTAAATAAACTTGAAATGAGGACATGATAACAAATACGCAGTGATGTTTAAGGGAAAAAAAATGTTTTTTGGTAGTGTTTCTAACTGGTTAAGTGAAATTATGGAGAATCACTGTGTGTTTCCCCCCTACCCCCCACAAACTGACCATTGGTACTCTCCTCTGAGCTAGGATCTGGATTTGGAAGAACATGGAGAATGGTTATGGGCTTATCTCCAAGGATGGCCACCAACAGTTCCTGCCATCTACTATTCTTGCATTCTGCTTCTCCTATCGAAGGGCAGAATCGAATTATTTCCTCCGCTTTGGAGCTGTGCTAATCTGTGACTTGTGGTGACTGGTAGAATGAGGCAGAAGCAAGGCTTGTTGGTTCTAGACTTAACTACGTGGAGGCCTGATGGTTTTCCCTTTTGCTCCCTTGGAGCCCTGAGCCACCATATGTGGAAGCCAACCACCCTGCTGGAGGGAGAGGTCGCCCAGCTCCCAGCTCTTCAGCCTCTCAGCTGAGGAGTCCCATGCACGAGGGACGCCATCTTGGTCATTCTCGCCCCAGCTGAGCTCCAGGAAGAATAAAGCTCAATGACTATGACCGACATCCCATGGAGCAGAAGAACCCTTTAGTCAAGCCCTTCCTACAATACAGAAGCACGAGCAAACGAATGCTTTGAATTGTTTTAAGCATTACGTTCTGAGTGCTTTGTTAAACAGCAGAAGATCATTGAGACAGTTGGCCAGGAAATTTCTAGTAGATTGTGTTTCATGGACTCTCATTGGCTATTTTTCCTTCTTCCACATCGGCTTTTCTGCTTCTCTAACCTGTGATGCTGCGCCCAGACTTTTGGTGAAGAAACGTAAAACAAACAAAATAAAACAAAACAGCAGGGACTTCCCCAGGATCCCATAGAAGCTTCCCTTCTGCTCAAACGTGATGAAGCCAGGGGATGGGGCTGCCGTGTTTCGATGAGGCTGTCCGTTCTGTAGGTCACCAGTGCTGGGCATGGTTTCATAAATTTCGCTTTCCATATTATTTTACCGGAGCTTGGTTTTCGATTCCTAGGGCGGAGGGAGACAGGGACAGGTGGCACACAATTCTTTGCCAAAGGATCAAAATCCTCGGGGAGAAGGAGGCAGTGATAAGGATCAGAAATAGGAAATTAGACACTTACAGGGAAAGGAAGGGTAAATGAGCTTCTAGGAAAATAAAGGGCTACCACGACAGTATCAAGAAACAACCTTTCCATGGCTTGCCAAATGGTGACTCCGTCTCTCCTGGCTACTCAGTGGTCAATCCCGAGAGCGAGGAGTAAGTCAGTCATAGAGCCACGTCAGCCAACAATAAAATACATTTTTTTGGGGCAAAAAAAAAAAAGGAGGAATCACCATGTGTAAACACAAAGGATGGCTCGATCATGCAGGACCCCAGTGAGCTTCACTCTGTGAAACACAGTTGCTAGATGTCTGAAGATTAGCTAAGGAGACGCATCACTTCTGTTGGATAGGAAAGCACTCTAAAAGTGATGTGTCACTTAAAATACACAAATGTAGCACTTACAGGCCAAATAGATATTTCTTGATAGAAAACCCCTTTTAAGAGCTTGGCAGGGCAAAGCCACCTGCCCACGAATGTTTATTGTATTCGGTGGGAAACTTAGTCTAGTCCAGCCATGTTGTGACCCAAGGAAACACCAGAGCCCAGATTTTAACCTTCCTGAAATATTGATGGCATAAAGTGGAGGCTGATGAGATAAATAATTTTTACGCCTTTCAGTGCCTTGGAATAACCTACCTGTGCAGTAGAGGAAAACGGTTCCCTCCCCGTCCCCAGCTCCTCTCCCTCATCTCTGTGTGGGGCAAGAGTCTACCCTCTGTTGACAAGTGTCTGGTGGAAATTTTATAAGAGTTTTTTGTGGTTTTTTTTGTTTTTTTTTTAGCGAGGCACCAGTTGTCTTTAATATTTGAAAGAAAATTGAAGAGCAGGATCCAGTTACTCCTATGAAAAATGAACGTTCTCCCCAGGCTTTGGCCACCGCCGGAATGCTTGTTTTAAAACTGAATTATAGGTGTAATACGTTTGCCAGAGACACGGGCATTAATTTTTCTCGAGCCATTCAAGATCGGGAGGACAGAACAGGAGGGAGCAGAGAGAAAATAAGATAATCAGAGCCTCACGTTGATTTATTCATCTGTGTGCAAAGGAACGGGGACACAAGGGAAACTATTCCGGGGGCCTGAAGAAGAGAGGAGGGGACTGCGGAGAGAAAGCAGAGCAAAGGGCGGTGGGGTGGTGTGCAAAACCCCAAGTCCCATTGTTGTTCTTAGATGATATAAGATTACTTTATTTCTCGAGCTGCTTTGTAAAAGCCCATATGCATAAAATATGCCACGCTGTGGATCCAGGAAACGACTGTGTTCCTAACCTGCCTGGCTCACTCCTTTAATAAAGATCAAGTGGGTCTGTGCAGAGCCGGGAGGGAGGCTACAATTCCAGTGCATGCAAGAGAGATTGGCTCACAGCCCGCCCGGGGCAGATGGATGGGCTCTTGAGTCCCGAAGCGGACGCCGCACAGAAGTCTGTGTGTGTGACCTATCTTGCAGACCTAATGTCGAATCACTTAGTGGAGGTGGGAGAAGCCCTCAAACCAGGGATCTGTGGCATCCTCCCTCCGTCGGCGATTAGCTCCATGCGGGACCGGGTTTCTAATTTGCGAGTCTCCGTGCAAGATGAAAGTGCAGGGTTCCTGGTTAAAAACTGAATTTGGGGGGGGTGGGCCTGGGGGCTGGGGGGAGCTGGGACAGCAGAGCATGAAACAAAGAGTAGAACTCTTCCCAGCGTGAAGCCTGAGAGATAGTATTGGATTGCTGCCCCGAAAGCCCATCCAGGCTCCAAGATGTCCTGATAAGAATCTTCTCATCTGATGTTGTCAGTTTCCTTGTGTTGAAATGAACCGATGGTGGCGGGGAAGGGGGGTGTGGTGAAACCTTGGAGAAGTCAGTTATTAGTCGTCCGAAGTGGGATCTTCTCTCTTTTATGGAATTCAGGTCTTCATTCCAAAGAACCTCTCTCCCCATCCTGTTCTTTAAACCGTGTATCTGTGCAGAGAGATGTGCCTATGGGACCTTCTTGGGTACCCAGGAGGTGGGAAACAGAAAGGGTTGTGGCCATTGTTGTCTCCCAGAGCAAAGAAGAACTTAGGTTAAAAAACAAAACAAAGAGCATTGGGGCGCCTGGGTGGCTCAGTCGGTGAAGCCAGTGAGTCTGTCTTCGGCTCAGGTCATGATCCCTGGGGTCCTGGGATCGAGCCCCGTGTCGGGCTCCCTGCTCAGTGAGGAGCCTTCTTCTCCCTCTGCCTCCTGCTCCCCCACTTGTGTTCGCTCTCTCTCTGACAAGTAAATAAATAAAACCTTTAAAAAAAAAACAATATATTTTGTCATATCCGTAAGATAAAATTGTCCATTCACTTGCCTTAAAAATGACTCTCTAGGAGCGCCTGGGTGGCTCAGTCGTTAAGTGTCTGCCTTCGGCTCAGGTCATGATCCCGGTGTCCTGGGATCGAGCCCCGAATTGGGCTCCCTGCTCAGCGGGGAGCCTGCTTCTCCCACTGCCATTCCCTCTGCTTGTGTTCCCTCTCTCGCTGTGTTTCTCTCTGTCAAGTAAATAAAATCTTTAAAAAAAAAAATGACTCTCTGCCTTTCTTCTAAGACCACTGAAACCCCTTCTCATCCCCCATACAGAAATTAAAAAAAAAAAAAATAGCATAAGTTCATCTGTCTTAGAACTGACTTTGTAGGCAACGTTGGTAGGTTTATCTATTTGAAAAGAGACCTTGAAACCCTAATGCCTTCTTTAAACCCCGGGTTCTCAGGTTGAGCCACCGGAGATAACAGAGGGCATTTGGGTGAAGTAGAATGTTTTTTTCTTGCTCTAACCACAAAAGGATCTCTAAGCCTGAGCATATAGATTTGGCTTGTGAGTTCTGAGAAACATCACTCCATGCTCCAGAGCTGGAAAGTGAGGAGCTCTGTGGTTCTCCACGTCACTTGGGGAAGGTTCTGGAGTTCCCAGAAAAACATGCTGAGCTTTCCGTTTCTGGTCGTAAAAAGAGACTCTGACAGAGTTCTGCAGATCTGCTCTTTTTTCTCTTTTTTTCCCCCCTTTCTTTCCCCGGAGAATAGACTGGATCAGTAAGCCCCCTCATTAGCATAAGGAAAGCAATTTGATATCAGCCTGCTGTTTTGTAGGAATGGGTGTGTTTCTGGTCTATAGCAGTTTTGCTTTTTTTGCAAGAGGGGATAACCTGATTTGGAAGAACAGAAGTCCCACGATACATTTGGTCTCATAAATACAGTTGACCTTGGTCACCCACAGGCTTGTCTTTGTGAATTCGTCTGCTTGCTAAAATTTATTTGTGGCCCCCAAATTAATACCTGCAGAGCTTTCTCCCGGTCATTTTTGGACATGCCCAGAGCAACAAGAAAATTTGAGTCACCTTGCACTCGCATTGCCAGCTGAGGTGAAACAAAGTGACGAACGTTCTGCTTTCCTCTTTCACCTCCCCTATTGTAAATAAGAATCCTTTTTGCTATCTTATGGAGTGCTGTGTTTTTCACGTTCTTGTGAGGTTTTTTGTTGGTCGTGATTTTACTGTTTAAAGCGTGTCTCTCCCCATCCCCGACTGTTTCTAAGTAAAGGACGGCTGTGTTGGGATCTATGGAGGAAATACGTGTAGCAGGTAAGCTTTGTTCAGCGTGAGTTACCGTGAGGTTGGCTGTGAGCTCGGTGTTAATACATCAGTAGTGCCTATTAAATAAGGGGGCTTTAAACAGAAACACGTAAAACAAGATTTTGTATTAATTGGTTGGCAAAAGTGTGACCACAGGCTCATGGGAACCTAACCCTACATTTCCCCTGCAATCGACAGCTCTGTATTCACTAACTCAGAATTCCCAGGGACTTTATGGAATATAACGACCTCTGATAAC